>CM060342.1:33761036-33788536 GCA_030674155.1 Stramonita haemastoma
GTTGTTGCTTCTGATGATCTTCTCGAGTCTGACTAGAGCAGATGTTGCTGTTGCAATGCGAGCTTTCACTTCATTGTTTGATGTGCCATCTTTTGTTAGGATGGAGCCTAAGTATTTGAATTGGCTGACCTCTTCTAGTGTTTCTCCATTCATCTTTATTTCCGTGATGTCATTACTTGCGCTGTTGACCATGATCTTTGATTTCTCTGTACTGACCTCCATGCCGTATGCGCTCGCTCGATCTGTTAAATTGTCTGTGAGGATTTGCAGTTCTTGTTTGCTGCTGCCCATGAGGTCAATGTCATCTGCAAATCTGAGGTTGCAAAGGGGTCTTCCACCAATGGAGATGGAAGTGTGGTGGTTTTGCAGTGTCTCTGTCATGATGTTTTCGAGGAAGAGGTTGAAGAGTACAGGTGAGAGAAGGCAGCCCTGGCGAACCCCAACCGTGGTCTTGAAGAACTCGCCCACGTGGTTGTTCATGAAAACTGCACTTTTTGCGTTCTCGTACAGAGCCTTGATGACTTCAATTAGGCAGCTGTCAATGTTGAAGTGCCTGAGTACTTGCCAGAGGCCGTCATGCCATACCCTGTCAAAGGCCTTTTTGAAGTCTATGAAATTGTGGTACAAGTCTTTTTGGTGTTGGAGATGCTTCTCTATCAGAATTCTCAGATTGAAAATTTGTTCCATTGTGCTGCGTTTTGGTCTAAAGCCCGCTTGTTCTTCTGCCAGGAGTTTTTCTGCTTGGTTTTTCGTCTGTTGAGGACTACCTGCAGCATGATCTTGCTAGGATGACTTATGAGACTGATGGTTCTGTAGTTCTGGCATTTCTTGAGGTTTCCTTTCTTTGGCAGGGGTATTACAAGAGACTGTGTCCATTCTTTTGGCCATTCTTTGGTGTCGTGGATCTTCTGACAAAGTTCTGTGAATCGCCTTGCTGTTTCATTCCCTCCATTTTTATGAGTTCAGCTGGGATGTTATCAATTCCAGGGGACTTCCCCTTCTTCAATTGTTTAATAGCTGCATCTACTTCACACCTTAGTATTGGTGGGTCTTTATCTTGGTGTTCAGGGGGTTTGTCAGAAACTATGTTGGTATTGGGCGTAGTGGGTAGTTGTACAATCCCTCACAGTATTCTGTCCAGCGTTGGAGGATGGCATTGTTTTCCGTTAAAAGATTTCCTTCTTTGTCTTCAATAACAGAGGCTTTAGGCTGTGTGGTTTTCGTTAGTGCTTTCAAAGTGTCGTAAGCTGTTTTGCTGTTTCCCTTGGTCATTCCAGCTTCGATGTTGTTGCATTGTTCTTCTATCCACCCTTCTTTGGCTTCTCTCATCTTTTTCCTCACTTCTCTGTGGCTATCCATGTACTTCTTGTAAGCTTCTTGACTTGTGAACTTTTGTTTCTTAAGTTCTCTTCTTTTGTCGCAGAGGTCAAGAACCTCATTTGTCACCCAGGGTTGTTTCTTTGTTCTGCTTCTTCCTAATGTTTCTTCTGCTGCTGTCGTTAGCACTTCTTTGATGTTGTTGGCCAATGTGTCCACATCATTGTCGATGGCTGTGAGTGCGGCGAACTTTCCTCCTATGTTGGCTTGGAAGATCTCAACCACTGTTGGGTCTTTGAGTTTTGAGTTTGAGTTTGGCTGTTGTTTTGCTTTCAGTTTCAGTCTGATGGTGGTAAGTACAAGGTCGTGGTCACTGCCAATGTCAGCTCCTGGGAATGTTCTTGTGTTTGCCTTGTTTATGCTGGATTTGAATCTTTGGGGTGACAGAATGTAATCAATTTGATTATGAATCAGAGCATTTGGTGAGTGCCAGGTTGATGTTCTGGATGGCTTGTGAGGGTGGAGTGTGTTAGCCAAAGTAAGTTTGTGCTTCTTTGCGAATTCCAGCAGCCGCTGTCCTCTGTCATTTGTTTCTCCCAGTCCAAATCGTCCTGTGGTTCCTGCCCAGGTGTCATAGGCATCAGGTCCCACCTTAGCATTCCAGTCGCCTTCCACAATAAGGATGTCTTTTTGGGGCGTTTTGGAGATGACGTTTTCAAGTTCTTCATAGAATTCTTCTATCTGATCATCATCGTAGTCAGATGTTGGAGCATACACTTGGATGAAGGTGAGATTCTGGGGTTTTGCAGAAACTCTGATTGAGATGAGTCTGCTGGATACTGGTGTGCAGCTGATGATGCTTGACACAATCTCTTTCCTGACAATAAAGCCTACTCCATGTTGATGTAGTTTCTCTTCTCCGCTGTACCATATTTTGTGGCCGTCTTGCGTGGTTGTTTCTCCGAAGCCAATCCATCTGACTTCCGCAAGCCCTATGATGTCCCATTTATACCTCTGTAATTCATGTGTAAGTTCCTGTACTCTTCCTGTTTGGTACAGAGTCCTTACATTCCATGTACCAATGGTTGCCCCTTTAGCTGGAAGCTTTAGACTTGGTTCTGCCCCAGTAGCACACTTGTCGCTCCCACCCTGGAGGCTTGCAGTGGGTAGCGCGGTCGTTGTTGATCCGGGCCTCGACCGATCCGGCATGTCTTTCTGTTCTGTTCCGGCATGTCTTTCTTTCGTGTGTATACCGTTTAGTAAATTTTGTCATCCGTTACAAGCTAACTAGCGCCTTGCAGGGTAAAGAAACGAAGAAACCCAAAACTAAATCATCTGTTTCTGACAAAGATGCCTGAGGTTCTTTCCGGAATGAAATAGAAAATACCAACAAGATAAACACACCACCTCTGAAAAGCGTGGGAGGAAAACTCACAAAAGACATTTCACTACTGTTCGTCAATACAGCATCGTAACAGCAAGCTAAGAGAATCGGTCACATCAGTCTGAGAACTCAATCTGTTCTAATATCAGTAAGGTTTGAAGCCAGGAGGAATAATGATCAGTTTCTCTCTCAGTCTTGAGGAAGAAAAGAAAGCGTGACCGACGGAGATAAATAACCCTTCAGACCAAGCTGTACGGCCCACGAGAAGAGCTGGAAAGGACATGTATGCCATTATTTTTTCCCAGACACATGTGACGGTGTAAAGCGAACGAGAAAGAAGAAGTCCTGTACTGGTACATGTGTGACTAACGCGGTGACAAAACGCCAGTACTGAAAATACGAACCCTCCACAGTCCACCTGTTCACCTGTTGGCGACACATTTTTAGGGTAGTTGCCGATGTATGTCCCGTTAGCTTGTCTCCATCCCATTCTGCCATCTTCATGGCACCAGTGCAATACCAAACCTGAATGGGTGGAGAATAACAAAAACAACAATAATTTCAGTACGTAAGTTTACTGATTGCTGTGTCAAAGCCAAAATCTGAAAGCTTTGCACAGACGATTCATCCTGAAGTCCTATCACTTTTTCTTCTGATTGTCGATGATTGGTGGACAATTTTTTTTCGATGAAAAGTGTAACAGTGTTTCATTTGAAATTGGGTTTCTTTCTGACTGCAATGACTTAGCTACACATGAATGTGGGTCTTTAAGTGCACATCTGAGATGGCTATTTATATTGCTGTAGGATTATTGCTAAAGAATGTGGAAAACTGTGGAGAATTGAAGTAAGATAACACCATAGTTATGATACAATCAGAATTAGAGTCGCTAAATCAAGCGAAGCAGAACATACGCCACGAAGTTGGGTTACTTCAGTCTGGAAGTCACTGCCCTACAGCCAACAGATCGAAGCAGGCAGTACCGAGTCACCCAAAAACCAGGAATCCCCCAGTTACCCAGCCCCCCCCTCCTCCCACCCCAGGTCACCCCCACCCCACCCCACCCCCCAGGAGACAGTTTGACGACGACACAGACCTCCCCCTCCCCTCCCCTCCCTCCCCTGACGGCCCTGAAATCCCGTGCACCCTCAACACAGCCATCACTGCACACTGACGACTCCTCAGAGAACTTGACTCCACCCTTGGACCAAAACGACGACGATGACGACGATGATGATGATGACGGAGACAGACGACGACAGTAAGGGAATGAGGGGGGGGGGGGGGGGGGGGGGGGGGGGGCGATGATGGTCGAGGAAGGAAGGGGCCAGCAAGTTGAAGCCACGCCAGAGCTACAGCGCAGTTAAGGCAATTTACTGGCAGAAGCCGAGGTGTCAAAATTTTTCCGCCATCTTCCGCGAGCCCTCCTGTGTTCATCTAATTAGTCTCCGGTCATCAATATTTCAGCGGGGAAGCGGCTAATCATATCACCGCCGCCAGCGACTCATTCTTCCCCCCACCCTACTGGCTTTCTCCCGAGACGGCGAGCGCGTGGTGGTGGGGGGAAGGTGAGGTGAGGGCGGCAAATTTGGGCCCGGGTAAAAGCGTTCGTTTTGTCGGTGGCGGCGTGTGGAAATCTAGGCTTTGTCTTGTGAGCTGTCACAGGCCTGTGAAACGTGCATACATCTGCTACCTGGCCTTGTTCCCTGTAGTCTGTGCGTGTGTGTGTGTGTGTGTGTGTGTGGGGGGGGGGGGGGGTTGTTTGTGTGTGTTGTGTGTGTTGTGGTGTGTGTGTGTGTGTTGTGTGTGTGTGTGTTTTATGTGTGTGTTGTGTGTGTGTGTGTGTGTGTGTGTGTGTCTTGTGTGTGTGTGTGGGGGGGGAGGGGTTGTGTGTGTGTTGTGTGTTTGTGTGTGTGTGTGTGTGTGTTTGGGGGCCTGTTGGTTGTGTATGTGTGTGTATGTTGTGTGTGTGTGTGTGTGTGGGAGGGGTTGTTTGTGTTGTGTGTGTGTGTGCGTGTGTTGAGTGTATTATGTGTTTTGTGGTTTGCTGTGTGTGTGTTGTGTGTGTGTGTATGTGTGTGTGTGTTTGTGTGTGTACGTGCGAGTGTGTGTGTTTATTTTATTTATTTATTTATTCTTTTATATCGAGGATAAAAGGGGGTGTGTGTGTGTGTGTGTGTGTTGTGTGTTGTGTGTGTGTGTGTGTGTGTGCGTGTGTGTACTGACTGGCCTGTAGTGCCAGCACTGGCTGCTGTCCCCAGCTCTGGTGAAATGCTGTCAGGGGAGGTCCTTGCCCTCCTCCCCTTCCTCCACCTGTCTGTCTGTCTGTCTGTCTGTCTGTCTGTCTGCCTCTGTGTGTGTGTGTGTGTCGGTCTGTCTGTCTGTCTGTGTCTATCTGTGTGTGTGTGTCGGTCTGTCTGTCTGCCTGTCTGTCTATCTGTGTGTGTGTGTGTGTGTGTGTGTTGTGTGTGTTGTGTGTGTGTGTGTGTGTGTGTCTGCCTCTGTGTGTGTATGTGTATCTGTATGTCTGCCTGTCTGTTTGTCTGTCTGCCTGCCTCTGTGTGTGTGTGTCTGTGTGTGTGTGTTTCTGTCTGTGTCTGTAGAATGAATCTTTAGGGACTGGCAATCTTTCGGTCCATTTCTGTCTCTCTCTGTGCTATGGGGGACGGTAGTGTGTGTGTGTGTGTGTGTGTGTGTGTGTGGTGTGTGTGTGTGTGTGTGTGTGTGTGTGTGTGTGTGTGTGTGTGGTGAGAGAGAGAGAGTGTGTGTGTGTGTTTGTGTGTGTGTGTAAAACCATGCGCTCTATGTTGGCGTGTGGGCTTGTATATCATCACATCATCTTCTCGTGTGAACTTGCATAAATGCTTCTTTTTTTTTTTACCGGCTTCTGCTTGCACAAAAACAAAGCAAAAAAAGGGGGGGGGGGGGGGGGTTGGTTATAGGCTCAACCTCTTTTCCTCTCTTTCTCCGAAATAAATCCATGGCTGTGTTGAAAATCAGACCACATTCGAATAACATATACACCTAGGTGGATTGTCTCTTGACATTAGGCTAATGGATGACGAGCTTTGAAAGTGTTTACCCATCAGGAAAGCTTTGTTTGCTTCCCCCGTAAGGATGCCTGGGGGCCTGTCAGTATAAATCCCATCTCCACCGTCAGGAAATTTTGTGCCAGGAAGTCCCCCTTTTCTATCCATCTCTTTGTTTCTGCCTTGATCCTTTTCTGCCTGTCACCTCCTGTTTGTCTTATGTTCTGCCTTCTTGGTCCATTCCCATGCCCTTGTTTTATCCGATAACACTTAAAAGAGGGTAATCCTCCCCACACGCCGAAGTGGGATGCGCTGGGCCTGACTTGTCAGGCGCTTAACGGTAGCGCAGTGCATTTTTGTTCCTACGACAGACAGTTGTTGCTGTCTGAGGGTTCGACGACGAAGAAGAAAATACGGAGTAACTGAGCTATGGCTTTGAAATATCCGAGTCATGGGAAAACAATTATGCTACAGCTTGCTGAGACAGGTTGCCCATGTTAGTTTTTGCCAGAGATGTAAGAGACTATCAAAAAATATATGAAGTTTTTTTTCCCTTCTATATCGAGAATACAGCATATACCGTATCAGGGCATAGGAAAAAACGAAATTGTAAGAACTGCAGGACATCACGAGAAAGCAATATGACAAGTGAGGAGGCAGACAATCAGATTCTTTGCTTCTAAAATCTTTCTTTTAACGCAAGGTAAACACCGTCTCTCAGGTTTTGTTCGTATGTTAGCTTCGCATGTATACTTCAGATGTCAGTTCTCAAGGGTATTCCCTTTCCAAGGATCTAGTGATTAATATATGCATTTGCAGAAGACTGTCTAATTGCCGTGCTATTCTTAAGTACCCATTTAAAACCGAACATGAAAGCAGTACCTGATTTTAAAGTAAATTATTCACAAACCAGTTTTAAAATTCAACTGTGTAATATTTAGATTCTGGAGCACACTGTAAACTGTCGGCTTTGCTGTTGCTCTCATTATTTTTATGGGGGATAACTGGCAATGCCATTTCTTATTGAACATCTCTTCGAGCTTTGGTAAAACGCGCTTAAACCAACAAAATCACAATCAGCAGTCGAGGTATTTCAGACCATCGGTGTTGTAATGAGACCATTGTCATTGAACTACGAAGGAACGCTGGCATTGCATTGTTCAAAAGATATCAGAGAACTGTATTTTCACATGCGATGACTTTTATGTTATTTTTTGCGAAAACATGTTTGTCAGGGAGGAAATGGAAAAAAACAAACCGTAAACAAAGAGCAATAACTTTCCCCCTTTCATGTTTAAGGGGACAAAACTTTCGACATGTGCTTTTTACGCTAACTGTTCAGTCTACATGCAAATGATCATTGAAAAATTAATCAGAGGTAAGAATAAGCATTTGTAAAAATTTCCCGTTTAGAAATAAGGATAAGGATAATGATGGAGACTGAGAACGTAAAACGAGTACCCCCTCACTTTCCCGGAAAATCGATTAATTCTGTTGGAATCGTACGCTCACGAAGACAACAGACACTGCCAGGTTTGGAATCGTTTTGACTTGGCATTAATTTGGCAGTCTGTGCATTGCTACTCACCTGGTGAAGGAAAGAAGAAAGTTAAGTTTCCGCAAGAAGTTTCCAGACCAGGGGAGTTCTTGTCTCTGTTGAGCCTGTCCACATTAGGACAACTACCACTTAACGACACAACACTCGTTACATGCAGATGGGCCAGTATATTGTCATGCAAGGTAGAGAGGAACTCTGCGAGTTTACGACAAACATTGCCGGGATTGAGGCATACTGCCAAATATACAATTTTAAGAGTTTGGCCAGGTTGAGTCGGGGGTATGATATTATGTGTAGAGCTAAAGGACTTGGAGTTATCTAAGGCTATTTTCGGGCTAATAGCATCTGTATATAATCAAAGGACTAATTAGCGTCTTGATAGACTGGTCAACGTCCAGGTAAGAACTTGTGTGTAAAATCAACTGACCTACACATCTCTGCAGTCTTTGGTCTGTTCAGAGCAAAGAACATCTACAAAGGAGAACTAAATAATGTCAAGGTCGTAGAGACTTCAACGTGCCAAGTGAACATGGGCAAAGAGCTTCTGATCCTCATGTCAAAACATCAGGGAGACCTGGGTTTGGATTCGGACATTAGATCTAGCTGGTAGAATCTAGATGAAAGGATGAATACTTTTGTGATCTCCCAAAATATCTCAAGCGCAGACCTGCCAGAGCTTTACTCATTTTCATGTATTAGGCTTAGAGAAGATAATAATCATTATCATTATTAACTGTGCACACATTCAGCAAACCTGTAGTTTGGTAGGATTTGGAAGGTGTGTTGATGTGGAAGGTGTGTTGATGTGGAAGGTGTGTTTGATGTGGAAGGTGTGTTTGATGTGGAAGGTGTGTTTGATGTGGAAGGTGTGTTTGATGTGGAAGGTGTGTTTGATGTGGAAGGTGTGTTTGATGTGGAAGGTGTGTTTGATTGGAAGGTGTGTTTGATGTGGAAGGTGTGTTTGATTTGGAAGAGAATGTGTTTGATGTGGAAGGTGTGTTTGATGTGGAAGGTGTGTTTGATGTGGAAGGTGTGTTTGATGTGGAAGGTGTGTTTGATGTGGAAGGTGTGTTTGATTGAAAGGTGTGTTTGATGTGGAAGGTGTGTTTGATGTGGAAAGGTGTGTTTGATGTGGAAGTGTGTGTTTGATGTGGAAGGTGTGTTTGATCTGAAAGGTGTGTTTGATGTGGAAGGTGTGTTTGATGTGGAAGGTGTGTTTTTCAAAGGATGATAGAAATCCGCTGTCACGATTACGTTTATCAGTGGGGTTCAGTGATGGTACGCCAGTAGTAAGGCCTGTGCACTTTATTCAAAGGTGCTTTCAGAAACAGAGGATAATAAACAGGGAACATGTGCAGTAAAGATGTAGAGCAAGCAGAGACCAGCAGGTAAGGGACATTTTTCATTCTATATATTTAACACTTAGACAGGACAAACAGGACAACAGTAAGTAATGTCTGTCTCTGACACTGACTCTCTCTGTCTCTCTCTCTCTCACTGTCTCTCTCTCTCATTCTCTCTCTTCTCTCTCTCTCTCTCTCTCTCTCTCTCTCTCTCTCTCTCTCTCTCTCTCTCTCTCTTGTCTGGAACTACATCTGAAATTCAGGATATTCTGTAGAGAGAGAAAAAAAATAAAAGAACCCCCCCCCCCCACACACACACACACACACATGTGGCAAGAAATGACAACAAAAAAGAAAAGAAACGTAAAATCCAAAACTCGGAACCATTCTGCCGACTTTTCCCCAAAGTGGAGATGACAAAGAGGCAAGCGAGCGAGCATTGAAAACAAAAGCCAAACAAACAAACGCAGCAGAGAAAGAAAAACAAAATAAAGGAATTCCCCTCCCCCCCCCCCCCCCCCTCAAAAAAAAAGACAAGCAGCTAAAGTAGCAGGACAAGCTGAGATGAGGACCGGGTAGGGAAGCGGAAACGATGTGTGATGTGATTCTCACCACGACGTGTGGCCAGAAGCGAAAGAAAAGCACGCCGCCATTTTGGGGGACAGCGGAAGTGAAAAGCCGGTAATTCAATCTGCGCATGCTCAGTGTGGCTTTCCGTCTGGACAGCAAGGGAGAGCAAAAAGCGAGAAGTGGCAAAAAGCTGGCAGTTGTCTACACTTGGAGGAATGTCAAGCCCGCCAGCTAGCGGCAAATCGAATCCATCAAGGTGCTTTTAAGGCGTTAGAGTGAAAACCTTTTGGAACCTGCACAGTCTTTACACTGCTTTTCTTCCTGTCTTTTTTTTCTTTCTGGCCACTAAGTGTGTGTGTGTGTGTGTGTGTGTGTGTGTGAGAGAGAGAGAGAGAGAGAGAGAGAGAGAGAGAGAGAGAGAGAGAGGAGAGAGAGAGAGAGAGAGAGAGTTACGAATTATTTAATATTCAACAAAAGGCTTATGCTTCTTTAGTGTGTGTGTGTTGTGTGTGTGGTGTGTGTGGTGTGTGTGTGTGTGTGTGTGTGTGTGTGTGTGTTCAGACTTGGTGTTATTCAACTCAAAATAACCATGAATTCCTGTTTGCTGTTTGTTTATTTTGTATTTCTTGATTTTCTCATTTGATAACGAAATTATTCGACACACGGTTGATTCGGCAAAATTCACTCTAACCCAGTTCAGCAAACACTGATCGAACTTGCCCATAGATCTAATTATGGAGTGTTTCTAGGGCGAATCAGTGTGGGTCGGTGGCTTGGAGATAATGCACCTGCCTAGAAAGCGAAAAGTCCTGGTTGATTCCCACCTGTGCCCGATACTTTCCCTTCATCCACTAGATCGTGGGTGGTAGTCTGGATGCTAGTCTTTCGGATGAGACGATAAACTGAAGTCCCGTGTGCAACACGCATTTAGCGCACATAAAAACCCCCACTGTAACAAGAGTTGTCCCTAGCAAAAATCTGTTGAAAAAGCCATTCTAGGGAAGCTATACAAGCAGACAGGAAAAGAAAACAGAATAATGGGTGGCGCCGGTCTTGTGGCGACGTGCTCTCCTCTAGGACAGCCGCCTGAATTTCACGCAGAGAAACCTCTGCCATGACTTATGGCTGGTAAGCATAAAAATACAAGCACAAATTAATGTGGAAAGTTACTCCCGTTTCTTCTGCCGCAGTATCGTTGGAGTGCCGAGCTAAAGATAGGTTACATACACTCAGCATTTAGAGAAACAGGAATAAGAAGTGCCCCATGAAAAATGCAGCTTGCCTTTTCCAGCGTGGCCACGATCACACGACAAGTATATTGTTGTCGTCTGTCCTGATAATTATGAGCGAAAATGCGTTGCGTTGCCGTCAAGCGTCGGACAAGTCAGGCCCGGCGCATCCGACTTTGGCGTTGGGGAGGAAATGTTATAGCTTGAAGTCTTCTTGGAGAAAAGGCAGGAGAATGGACCACAAAGATGGATAGATAGATATTCTAGTCGCTTTGAATCTGAACGAATCGCACAATATTGTATGGGCCAGTTTTTAGTAGTGCAGGGTAGGCTTATTTATTGTCTTGCGAAAAATGGCAATGTCTCTTGTTTTTAGTAGAGGAGAGAGCGGGAGGAAGAAAGGGGTGCTTTAACGTCCTACCTGGTTCCTGATCTCAGTAAACTGCTGGAATAACAAATGGGGAAAGGGATGGGGGTGGGGATGTCGGGTGTTTTCTTTTAAAATAGGAAAGTTGCAGCAATGTTCGCAGTTTTGTAGCTCTCTGTCTCTGTCTGTCTGTCTGTCTGTCTGTCTGTCTGTCTGTCTGTCTGTCTGTCTGTCTGTCTCTCTCTCTCTCTCTCTCTCTCTCCTCTCTCTCTGTCTCTCTGTCTTCTGTCTGTCTGTCTCTCTCGTCTCTGTCTGCTGTCTCTGTCTTCTCTCTCTGTCTGTCTCTCTCTGCCCTCCTCTCCTCTCCTTCTCTCTCTCTCTCTCTCTCTCTCTCTCTCTCTCTCTCTCTCTCTCTCTCTCTCTCTCTCTCTCTTCTCTCTCTCTCTCTCTCTCTCCTCTCTTCTCTCTCTCTCTCTCTCTCTCTTCTCTCTCTTCTCTCTCTCTTCTCCTCTTCTCTCTCTCTCTCTGTCTCTCTTCTCTCTCTGTCTCTCTCTCTCTCTTCTCTCTCTCTCTCTCTCTCTCTCTCTCTCTCTCTCTCTTCTCTCGTCTCTTCTGTCTTCTCTCTGTCTCTCTCTCTCTTTCTCTCTCTCTCCTCTCTCTCCTCTCTCTCCTCTCTCTCTCTCTTCTCTTCTCTCCTCTCCTCTCTCTCTCTCTCTCTCCTCTCTCCTCTCCCTCTCCCCTCTCTCCCTCTCTCCTCCCTCCTCTACTACCTAGATAAGGACACGACAGACAAGACAGAGAGAGAGAGAGGAGGAGAGAGAGGAGAGGTGGGGTGGGGGGTACTCTACTAGCAGGCGGGAGAAAATGACACCCGGATGAATTGTTAACGCACCCCGGGAGCGGGCGGGCGGAGCGAGCCGGGTAAAGGAGTTTTGAGCTTTTTGATCAGACTGCCTGCCAGAAGAGGGGAGAAGAGAGCAGTGCTGAAAGTTTGATGATACAGAGAGAGAGAGAGAGAGAGAGAGAGAGAGAGAGAGAGAGAGAGAGAGAGAGAGAGAGAGAGAGAGAGAGAGAGAGAGAGGAACAGCACCCCAACTACACTACACTACACTACATTGCACTAGACTACACTGCAGTGCTCTACACTACACTGCACTAGTTTACACTACACTGCATTGCACTACACTACACTGCATTGCACTACACTACACATTACACTACACTGCAGTGCTCTACACTACACTGCACTAGTTTACACTGCACTACATTGCATTGCACTACACTGCACTGCACCGCACTAGTTTACACTACACTGCACTACATTACACTGCATTGCACTACACTACACATTACACTACACTACACTGCAGTGCTCTACACTACAATGCACTACACTAGTTTACACACTACATTGCACTGCACTATACAACACTGCACTACGCTGCAGTGCACTACACTGCATTGCACTACACTACAATGCACTACATTGCACTACACCACACCGCAATGCACTACATTACTCTGCATTGCGCTATTCTACGCTGTGTTACACTACTTTACACTACACTGCACTGCACTATCTACACTACACTGCACTGCACTATCTACACTACACTGCACTACGCTTTACTACACTACACTGCACTACGCTTTACTACACTACACTACGCTATACTACACTACACTGCACTACACTAACTACACCCAATACACTACACTGCACTGCACTGCACTCATACACTACACTACACTACACTACACTACACTACACTACACTACACTACACTACACTACACTACACTACACTACACTACACTACACTACACCGAACTACACTACACTACACTACACCGAACTACACTACACCGAACTACACTACACTGCACTAAACTATACTACACTCACCACACCACACCATACCACACCACACCACACCACACCACACCACACCACACCACACCACACCACACCACACCACACCACACACCACGCCACGCCATACCATACCATGCCATGGTATGCTACGCTACGCTACGCTGCACTGCACTACACTACACTGCACTGCACTGCACTGCACTGCACTGCACTACAGTATTTTGCGTACACGTTAAATCCTGTTCCGCTTTTCGGAAGAGTAGGCCATTATGTGCCAGTGGGAACAGATGACAAGATTTACAGAACTGCATACACACGGGGACTGGATGTAAAAAAGTACATGAGTGCTTATTCCATATATTATATATATATATATATATATAATATATATATATATATATATATATATATTCTTTCTCGTGTGTGTGTGTGTGTGGTGTGTGTGTGTGTGTGTGTGTGTGTGTGTGTGTTGTAGTAAGTGAGAGTGAGAGTGTGTGTATATGTATTTGTCTATTTCTCTCTAGCTTGATCATTTACTAGTTAACTCTTTCTCCCTCCCTCCCTCCCTACCTCCCTCTCTCTCTCTCTCTCCCTCTCTCCCTCCCTCTCTCTCTCTCTCTCTCTCTCTCTCTCTCTCCTCCCCTCTCCCCCTCTCTCTCTCTCTCTCTCTCTCTCTCTCTCTCTCTCTCTCTCTCCTCTCTCCTCTCTCTCTCTCTCCCCCTTTCCCTCCCTCATCCCCAATTCTCCCGCCATCCTTCCCCTTCCCACTTCTAACTCCCCCCCCCCCAGTCTCCCCCCCCCCCTCTGTGCCTCTGTCTTTCTCATTTCAGTACAGACGGCATTATACAATAGAATGATGTGGGTACTAGAGTAAGCAGGAGGCAGAAGGTGCGGAAAGTAATTGATGGGAGGCAGTGAGATCTGATAACGGCTTTGGCTCAGGTAGTAGTAGGCCTAGTAGGCAGAGACCGTACCACACTGTGAAATCAGTGTACCACCCCCCCACCCCCACCCCACCCCTCTCCGTCCTTTCTAGAAGCTGCATCAACCAACAGCATGGTCAGAACAGACAGGCAGGCACATAATTACGGGTCCACACAAGTGCGTGCACACACGCAACCCTCCACCCCCCCCCCCACACACACACACACGAGTGTGTGTGTGTGTGTGTGCGCGCGCGCGCGCGCGCGTTTTTTTGGTTCTGTTTTTTGTGTTTGTTTGTTTTTTAAAGAGAAAAAGAAATCTAGTGACGAATCAGTATCACGACAGTTACAGTCCTATTGTGTGTTCATACTATCGTAGTCATACTTTAAAAAATTTTCTTGAATAGATACTATATGAAAAATACTGTATGTGTGTGACAAAGGCCCTAGAGTTGGGATTTTTTTGTTATGGTTTTTTTTTTTCCTTTCTTTTTTTTGGTACTTAACTTTTTAGAGGCAAAAGTACCAAAAAGAGTTATTGACTTATCAAAAGTTTATTATGAAGTACAGGTAAAACCGAGAGGTGAGTTTCTAGACATCGACCATGAATGGGGGAAAACAACTGTCAAAGTTGGAAAGAACACGAGGCACGTTGAGCCGTTCACCAAGCATTGAAAACACTTTCTTTTTAGCACTGAAAACACTTTAGGAAGATCGCAACATCAGTCTTCACAGAAGAACCCCTTCTAAGTCTTTTTGTATCCCCGAAGTCGGAATGCGGCTACCTTAATGGTGGATAACAATGGCCACCTGCGCAAAAGGCCACAGTTGGTGAACTTCGGAGCGCTAGCCATTGTCTGTCATAATGAGTGAAAATGCGTTGTGTTGCCGTTAAGCGCCTGTCAAAAGGTCAAGTACACCCGACTTTGGCGCAAGAAAAAAATATTATATTTTAGGTTTCGGGGGGGGGGGGGGGGAGCAGAAGAATGGTCCAGGAAGGCAGAAAATAGACAAAAAAGAGATGACAGGAAGGAAAGGAACAAGGCAGAAACAAAGAGAGGGATAGAAAAGAGGGAATTCTTAGCACCGAATTAGCAGAAGGTGGGGATGCTATTTAAACTGACAGACGACCCCCTGGCATCCCAACGACAGAGTTTCACAGTAAATGAAAATGTGTCATCACAAATGGGGACGGGATAGCTCAGCGGTCAGAGCGCTCGCTTTTCCCAAGTCAAGTTAAGCAGCATCGAGCGTGGTTGCCAATCGAATGGGTGACCGTTTGTGCGCCTTGGCTACAGTACAGTTCCCCCTGTTCACCCAGCTGTCAATGGGTACCTGCCCTCTTTAGGGTCAGGGAAGGTAAAGCAGCGAGGGAGAGGAGATGGGCGCCGCCCTCAACATACTGGCCCTAGAGAAGCTGAGGTCTCTGACGTCTCGCTCCCTACGACCTACACAGGTTATGGGACACCTTTATCTTACCTTTACCGTATCAGAAAAAAGCTAAGAAAACAAACTAGTGATAAATAGGTTTGTGTGTGTGTGTGTGTGTGTGTGTGTGTGTGTGTGTGTGTGTTGTGTGTGTGTGTGTGTGTGTGTTACTAAAAAGCAGAAGTTAACACGTACGGCGTGGAAAAGAATCGGGAAGAAGTTGTTATCCTCCTGTCTTAATTAACACAGCTGATTGGCTGGGCGGGGGTTGTTGATGGCGCGTGTTGTGGCACGTGCAGTACACGAGACGACAAGACACTGATGGTGTGCACAGAGCGAGGGGAGGACCAGGGGGGAGGAGGAGGGACTGCGACATTGTTGTGACATTGTTAACACACAGCAGGAGGGGATGGTTAGGGGGGAGGGGGTTCGGCCCATCTCTGACGTCAAATGTGGCCTAATACGTCACTGTCCCACTCAGATTTTGATCAGCAACAAGCCTGGCCAATTAGAGACAGAGGTTTTGGAAGAGAGAGAGAGAGAGAGAGAGAGAGAGAGAGAGAGAGAGAGAGAGAGGGAGAGAGGGGAGAGGGAGAGAGAGAGAGAGAGAGAGAGAGAGAGAGAGAGAAAGGGGGGGGGGTTGGATGCCGCCACGTGCCGGCACGCGCCCCTGCTGAGGTCTTGTGGAGAGGGGCGGCATCAGGGAGGGGGAGAGCAGATGGGGTATTAGGGGCTGACCACATGAAAAGCTATTTGGGGGCGGGTGGTCCACGCGACTTGTGGGGGGGAGGTTTAATGGGGGTTCTGTAGTCACGCAGAGGCTGCTACCCGGGTTTAAAACGGCCTTCAAAGACACTTGTTGAGTGCCCTCGTTTTCTTTTGAAGTCACCGTGCTTGCTCTGCTCTGCTCTGCTCTGCTCTGCTCTGCTCTGCTCTGTCTGTCACTGCCTGCATTTTCAGTAACAACGTCCAACAACAAATAACATCAAGAATTATCATCATCATCACCATCTTGTTATTCCTTCATTCTCTATTCTCAGCCACAAATAACAACGAGAATCATCATCTTTGACTCCTTCATTCTCTATTCTCTTCTTTCTTTCTGTCAAAATTAACGATCAGACATTTTTCTGTCCAATATGAAAAATAAGAAAATCGGATTGTCCTAAATACCACCACACCCATGTTCATCAGTCAACGGCGAAGACGTTAAGTTGCCACTTGGTTGCTTGTAGCGTTACTGTGAAGCTGAAGCTTGAAGTTGGTTGTAACATTTCCAATGGTGCCCACCTGTCTACTAGACTAAGGGGTAGATGGGGCAAGGTGAGGAGAGTGGTTACAGCGTTAAAGTCGTTATCTGACGATGACTGAGGTCATAGGTTTGACAATCCTTACAATGTCCTTCTTCTCAGGTAATTTTCTTTAGAGGGGATTTTTGTTGTTTTTTTTGTTTTGTTTTGTTTTTTGTTTGTATAGGGTTTGGGTTTTTTTTGGGGGGGTATATGCTGGTTTTTAATGTGTAGCCTTTAGTATTATTGGTTCGAAGTTACGTACATGCTTGACTTGTGTCTTAAAGATGTTATTCCTGTGCTGTTGACCTCGTTGTGCCATTTTTGACCTATTCACTGTTGACCTCGTTGTGCCATTTTGACCTATTCACTGTTGACCTCGTTGTGCCATTTTTGACCTATTCACTGTTGACCTCATTGTGCCATTTTTTTTTTTTTACCTATTCGCTGTTGACCTCGTTGTGCCTTTTTTTTTTTTTTTTTTTTAACCTATTCATTGTTGACCTCATAATCATATTTTACCTCATTGTGCCGTTGTTGACCTCCTCATTGTGCCACTGTTGACCTCCTCACTGTTTTATTATCACCCTCCATCTCATCTCCTGTTTCCCTGTGTGTGTGTATGGCAGAAGACCAACACCACAACACCACCAGCAGCAGAAGCGGATGAACAAGGAGGAGCCCATGGACGCCGACCACCACCACCAGCACAGCAGCAGCAGCCTGAAACTGAAGACCACCCCGCGCCCCTCCCTCCCCAACGCCCTTCCTAGCAAAGAGGAGGTCCGCGATAGCACCATGGACATGCCGGACCAGTCGTCCGAGGCGCTGAGCACGCGCTGCGCGGGGATGACCCTGCAGCACCGCTCCCCGGACCTGCCTCCTACCGGGGACAAGAGGGGCCTGGGGTCTGGAGGACTGCAGACCGCGCACAGCCACGCCGTCACCCTGCCCGGCCCCGGCCCTTCCCCGGCCCAGTGCCAGTTCGGGGGGTCTTCGTACTCCACCTCGTGCGCGCTGAGCGGGGTGGGGGTAGGGGTGGGGGCGGGGGCGGATAGTCAGGTGTACTACCCGCACCACCCTGGGGTCAGCCGCGTGTCTTCGGGGTTCCTGCCCGTGTCCTCAGCTAGCGGCATGGGTGGCGGCACCCTGCTCAACTCGTCCATGGCCTCGCTGCACGCCGCCTCGCACTCCGCGGCGGCTGTTGCTGCTTCCTGCAGGCTCCCCTCCCAGCCCCCCGCGCTGCCCGAGTGCCCCACTCTGCACCAGCCCCACCCCGCCTCCCTGTCGGCGCCTTCGGCGTACGGCGGGTTAAGGGGCGCTGTGGGCCCCAGCCAGGCTTCAGCCCACCCCTCCCTGGCTTCCTGCACCTACATGCAGTCCTCGCAGCCCTACGCTCACCTCAACTCCAGCATGCACATGATGAACTTCTCCCCGCACATGCACTGAGGAGGACCTTAGGGGGGACCCCTGAACCCTCCCCTCCCTCTAGGGGACCCTCTGCTTCCCCTCTCTCCTTCCTCAACCTTTCCCCCCCCCTACCCTCAAGCTTCATGTGTCTCCCATCACGAACTCTGACAACAGACATGGCTGAACGGCCTGTCTGCGATGAGGTAAAGATGGTGTGTGAGGCTAGGTGTATGTATGTTCCACGTGATGGGAAGATGATGCTGGTCCTACCTGGTCTGACAGCAGAAACTACTTATGCTGAGGTATTTAGGGGCTGAGGTATTCAGGGGGGAACTGGTCATAAGGACGTAGGAAGCAGGGGGGGGGGGGTATCTGTCAGACACAGTTTGTGCTGGGGAATTTTTTTTTCAAGCTGGTGCCCAAGAGACTGAACTGATTGTCCTTTCAGTCAGCTGTGGTGACCACCACACGCAACAACAAAAAAATGTTTGGTTTTTATATATATGTCAAGTTCTGGTTTTTATATATATGTCATGTTCCTCCCACCCCCACCACCACCCTTTTTTTAAATTGAACAGACAGAAACAATTGTGTTAAAAATCTGAATTGTGCAGCCAAGAAAAATGAATGTGGAAAGTCTTATGTTTTTAATGAATGATATTGTAGCGCCCTAAACTTGTAGCAGACAAGGGCTGGTTTCATGTACTGGCAGACGACAGTAAGAGTGAATGTTCCCTCTCTGAAATGTGACGCAGAGCTTTTGATCTTTTTTTCTTTGGGGGGGGAGGGGGGGGGATGAGAATCCCGGAGCTTTTGGAAACACGGTGACACAGGAGTTGGTTTTAGCTTTCAAGCCATGACCTGGGAGCCTGTATCCACAAACTCCCCAAATCCTTGGACCTGAAAGTTTTGGGTGCGTTGTAGTTTTTTTTAAAATAATTTTCAGAGAAACATCCAGGAAGGTTGACTGACACAAGGAGAGAAAATCCCTCTCCTCAGTTACTGGGTATATGGAAGTTCAGGAATTCTCCGCATGAAACAGAAGAGAGCTGCTCATTTACTTTGTTCGTTTGTTCGTTCGTTCATTTGTTTGTTCGTTTTGTAGGTTTTGATTGCTCCCCGGCAGACTGATAAGCTGGGTTGGAGCTCATCCTAGCTGCAGATACTGGTGATGTAGGGGTCTTGTGCAAGATGGCACACTGCATTATGACTGCCTTCGAGTAGCACGTGCAGAGTTCCTCAGTAGACTGACTTAGATGGTTTGTCTGTGTGTGATGTTTGATTCTGATACTGTTCCATGTGCACCTCTCTGCAGTTGGTTGGTCTTGTCTGGAAATCGCCATCATCTGTCGCTGCTTCTCCGCTTAGTTTTCCTTTCATTGTTTCTGAAGCTAAAAAGTTTGCATGCGCACTCGTGCACTCGACCACGCAACACACACACACACACACACACACACACACACACACACACACACACACACACACACACACACACACACACACACACACACACACACACCATCGAGAAAAGAATGCTCGAGAACGTAAAGAGTGCAGAATACATTCCTTTTTTTTTTTTTAGGATAGACTCCAGTGTTTGGGACTACATTCAGTGATTGGTTTACATGCATGCCACATTCCAGTGATTGGTTTACATCCCATTGTTTGGTTAACGTTCCAGTGTTTGATTCCAGTGTTTGATTTACACACGTGATACATTCCAGTGTTTAGGATGCATTCCAGTGTATGGTTTACATTTAGGATACATTCCACAGTTTAGGACGCATTCCAGTGTTTGGATTATATATAGGATACATTCTACTGTTTGATTTGGATATAGGATACATTCCACCGTTTGATTTGGATATAGGATATACATTCCACAGTTTGGTTTTCATATAGGATAGATTCCACTGTTTGATTTACATAATAGAATACATTCCAGTGTTTGGTTTGATAATAGAGTTTGGTTTACATTCCAGAGTTTGGTTTACATTCCAGTGTGTTTGGTTTAGATATAGGATACATTCTAGGGTTTAAAATACATTCCGGTGTTTGGTTTACATATAGATGACATTCCAGTGTTTAGGATACATGTAGAGTACATTCCAGCGTTTTGCTAACGTGGACAGATTCCATTTTCGGTTTGAGCGTAGGCTACGACCTAGTGTTTCGAGTGTTACATTCACGTGTTTCCAATGTGAAATTTAGGATATAATAATTCCAGTGTTTGGCTTACATGCAAAATACACTCCAGAGCTAAGTTTTCAGACAGGTCACAGTTCAGAGTTTGTTTCGTATGCAAAGTAAATTCTGGAGTTTAGTTTACAGCGCATAACTGAGTTTTATGCCTGTGCGTTTATGTCCATGCATTTATAGTAAGTATACCTTGCTGTAGAAATATGGCCATGCAAAGAGTGAGAACTACAAGAAAGGTGCAGATAGTGCTTGTGAGGTTAGAGGAAGACGTGTGTGTGTCTGTGTGTTAGGAGTGTCTAATGATAGTACTTCAGATATCACGTTGAAAGAAAAAAGGAGTTTGAGGCATGCAGTATGAGAGACATGATACAGTACCTAGCAAAACAAATTTGGGGAGGAGGGGGGGGGGGGAAGAAAAATAACGCACAGAATTTACAGAATAGCAAGTTCTGTTGGTAGTCATATTCACATGAACGAAAAGTACATGAGGATTTTTATGTTGGATCTGTATGTTTGCCTGTATGTTTGTGGTACCCTAACTTCTGCTGCAAGAATTCAAAACGAAATTTTTGTTATACAAGAAAAGAAAGTTGTCTAAAAGAGCTGTATTGAAATCAGACATTGACTCCGCATGTCGTTGATGCCAGTGTTTGTATTAGACAAAGAACAGTTGTTATGATCGGTAATCCTAGTGCATTTTAGTCAACCATTTTGGGAGGGAGGGAGGGAGGACGGTAGTGTGGTAAAATTCTTGAAGCTCTGAACACTTGAAGATGTCCTATAACCTGATCAGCTGAAGAAACTTTTTTTTATATTTTTGCATGTGGAAAATTTGATTGAAGATGTTTTTTTTAGATATCACAGACTGTATTAAGGTGTATCTTCCACACCATGAACTTAACCTAATCTCGCTGGCATCACCAGAAATAAATATGTCCATACTTGAATTCGGTGACCCAAGGACGCTGTAGTATCCTGAAAGCTGGCTAACACTCTGCAGACATTGTTAAAGGCAAAGCCCCAGCTGCAGTGAGGGGTCTCCTGTGGCTGGTGGCTTCAGGGTGGACTCCCTCTGGACTGAATGCAGGTCGAACTATGGAAGTCAAATCCTGAGGAGGCAGCGAGGATGAGACACAAACACTGATATCAGAGAGACCCACCCAGAGCTGAAAAGCCTGGCCTGTTTTTTTTTGTGTTTTTCTCGCTGCAGAGCTCAATTTTTGCACGTGGGGATTTTTTTGTTTTGATGTCAGGATTTCTTGGCAGGGAGTTGGCATCCAGTGTATGCCAAGCTGGGAATTGACACAGGGTTCGTGCCGTGGATGGATTTATGTTTTTGGAGCGAGTTGACCAGGCTGTGCAGCGTGGATTTACAACATAAACGGTGTTTGTTGTTGCTGCGTGTGTGTGTGTGTGGAAGAAATGATGTATCACCGCTGTACACATGTGGAGAGGGTTTGTGTCACGGAGAGAAAGACTGGATGTCAAGATGGACTCGCAAATCTTCACCTTTGACTCCGTGTCACAAAAAAATGGAAGAAATTCAGGAAAATAGGTCAGAAGAATTGATAACATGGACGGTGTTAGAGAATAATCCTTGATTTTACTTTTTGACCAATCAGAATTGGCTGTGTGTCTTAGCCAATCAGAATGAATCGCTAACTTGACCGATCAATGTAAACTCTGCTGTGTCTGTGTGCAAAAAGTTGGATCGGACACTGAAAGGGCAGGTTTGGTTTTCTTAGCCCATTACTCTTTGCTCATTATTGTAAACTACTTGGTTTTATGTTTCATGTTTTTTATCATCAGTTCTACTGTGCTGCTCATTGTGTGAAAACTCGAGATCTGTATTGTTCAGGTCTGATCGTGTGGGTCGATTTTTTAAAGAAAAAAAGGCTTCTTTCGATTTTAAACGTGTGAATATGACATGTTTTAAAAGAAGTTTAATGTATACTGAATCATACGGTGAACGAAGATGCTGAATTGCGTTTCAGGGTGGTGCTTTTTTTTTTAATGCTTTGTACCAGAACCATATGGAAAGAATTCATGGTACGTCTGCTGTCTTCTGGAAATCGACCCCCTTTTAGTGTTTTTTTAGGTAAACCCAGGCGTAGTTTAATTCCCTAACAGGTTTTTGGATGAAACCGGTAATTGTATTTTAACAAAGAGGTTGCAGGACAGCAAGTGTCTGTAAAATCACGCAAAGAACAGTTTTCTTCAGAACAGAATGCATGCTAGATTTTTGCCAGCGCCAACATGTTTTTCGTCAGTATTCATCAATTCTGTTGTTTTTTTTAAACATGTAAAGAAAAAAATACACAGTGAATTTTTAGAAGAGTATGGTCAATTTTTAAACTACATAATTTTAGAACAGTATAGTCAAATTTTAAACTGTAGTGTCAATTTGCGAAGAACACAGTTTGCTGCAAGTAAGGAAGTTTGCTATAAAGGACAAAGGTTTTCAGCGCCACTGTTGGTGGTTTGTTTCTCCTACCAGTGACACAGGCGAAGAGAAACCTGTCTCTCTTGCACATAGACAGTCTCTGAGAGATCTTCCTCATTTTCTTTTTACTTTATGTATCTTTAAGAGTCTTCAGGTTGTCGGTTGGACGAATAACATATGTCATTTTCTTTCCGTTTCTTCTTTTTGTTTGCAGGTAAATTGTACATCATCAGAACGGCTGATTTTTGGGGTAGGGTAGGGTAGGGTGAGGATGTGTTTAACATGTGTTGTAAGATCAGCGCCAACGAGAAGAAAAACGGAAGAGTTAGATTTCAAAGTTGGCGCAAAGGCTCTCGTTTCTCGCTGTCAGTTACAAGTATTTGGACGTTTTATTTGAAGCTGAAAATGAATATTCAGTTGTTTTGCTTCTGCTTGGTTTGTCTTTTTCTCACACCGCCTGGTCCCTTGTTTGTCGTGTTTGTTAAATTCTTCCGGATATGATTGGAAGGGACGTGTTCGCATCACACCCCCCCCCCCCTCCCTTTTTTATATCCTTTATTACAAATCTGATTTACTTTCTTTGATTTTGGAGTTAATGATCAATATCACTTGCATCCTTTTTGTTTCTGACCTTTGACGTGTGTATGTGCTTTTTTGTTTTGTTTGTTTTTCGTTTGTTTTAGTTTTGTGCAAGTCTGGTGCCACCTGGTTCATATGAAACGAATAAAATGAGTCCTTTAAAGTCCCCGATTTCTCATAACTCGGAAAGATTTTTTGGATGTGTGCTTTTGGAATTGCATGACTCAATTCCATTTTCAAGATGTAGTGTGATGATAGGTTGTTTTTTGTTTGTTTGTTTGTTTGTCATCACATTGCACTAAATCTGTTTGTCCACACAGAAAAGGGTTAGAAAAAAACCACACACATTTTTTTTAAAAATTTCTATTTCCTTGGGAGGACGGGATAGCCTAGTGGTTAGAACATTGCGCTTGCAATCTGACGACCCGGGTTAGAATCCCAACGGTGGTCTAGGTGGTCACGCGCCTTGCCTAGAAAGCAAAAAGTCCGGGTTGGAGTGTGCGGGGTTCGTACCCCGTTTGGACCCAAAACTTTTTCCCCATCCATTAGACCCTGAGTGGTGGTCTGGGCGCTAGTCTTTCGGATGAGACGATAAACCGAGGTCCCGTGTGTTACACATCACTATTTAGCGCACGTAAAAGAACCCACGGCAACAAGGGTGTTGTCCCTGGCAAAATTCTGTAGAAAGAAGCCACTCTGATAGGGAAACAAATACACTTGCATGCAGGAAAAAGAAAAAAAATGGGTAGGCGCTGCACATGTGGTGACGCGCTCTCCCCGGGGAGAGCAGCCCGAATTTCACGCAGAGAAATCTGCGTGACATAAAGTGGTACAAAATACAAAAAAATACAAAAAATACGAATCCCGTTCGAGAGGATTTTAACTCTGGAGTTAACATCAGTGCTGACTCCACTCTCTCCAAAAGTCTTTCGGAAGAGACTTTAAACCGAGGCCCCGTGTGCGAACGCACGCAGAACATCTTGCGCACACGTTAAATCCTGTTCCACTTTTCGTAAGAGTAGGCCATTGTGTGCCGGTGGGAACAGATGACAAAATTTACAAAACTGCATTCACACGAAGACTGGATTAAAAAGAAAAGAGCACACGAGTGCTTATTCTACTATCCTTAAAGAATAAATAAATAAACAAATAAATAGATAAATAATCAGCGTCCTGCCTCTTCTAATTTCTTCATAGTAGAGAGCAGTGAAGGGAAGGAAGGGAGGGAGGGTGTCTTTTAGTTAGTTAAAACTATTTCCCCACATTCTGGAAAATCTGTGCAGCAGTGGCAGCAAAATATTTCTGTCTCCTAGCGCCATCATTCTTTCTCTCTGTCTGAACTGAGTCCTCTTGTGATCTCACATTAACAAACAATACATACCTTGAGCAACATCACACTACCTGCTGCACGAAAATGAACTCAACAGTCCAGTTTCCTTATCTGACGACAGTAAACATTGCTGTGTCACCCTTAATACCCCACAAAATTCAGATGTCCAAAATGGACAACTACATAAAGCTTGTAAAAGAGTAGTAACACATTTAAACAAGAAATCGCTAACATAACTGAAAAATGAATTGACAATAATGCAAATTTGTATAGTTCGAAAACAAGTCACGAAAGTAATTCAGTCATGATGCTCTTGAAAAGCATTGTACAATACCTCCAAAAAGTATCGACAAAAATAATGCAGTATATGGAATTCAGATAATGTGTTGTTGTTTTTTTCTTAATGAAGAACCAGTTTGCAAGAGATAGGAGAAAAAGTCTTATTTTAGAGAATTATGTCAAGTGGTTAATTATCTCTCAAACAAGAATGTCACCTGTTGATCTGTGGAGTTTTCGCGGGAGAAATTACAAACATAGATACAAATGTAAAAAAAAAATTACAATAATGTTGCTCTAAGTTATTGTGGAAAACAGCTGCCAAGGGAGACAATGCTGTGACTGTGGGTGCGAGTGTTTGTATATGGAAGGGGAGGATGATATGATTTTAACTACTCAAAAATATAGCCTTAATCGTCTTAAAATTATATCAATTACTGTGTTGTTTGTTATTACTTGATTTTGGTTTGATTTCTTTGTGTTTTTTGCTTCTTTTTTGCTTGGTGGGGGTGGGTGTGTAATGGTGGTGGTGATGGTAATGGTGATGGTTTCGTTTTGTTTTTAAAAACTCTCAAATATACTGGTAACTATCGCTGTAAAAAAAACAACAACAACAGTCCGTCTTTCTGGCTGTTATATCTTGTTTCTCATCTGGCTTTTTTTTGTGTGTTGTATAGAATGGTAGGATAAGATACTTATTTTTTGTTGTTAACAAAAGGCTGTGGTATTTTCTTTTCTTTCCGTCTCTTCCTTGTGTACTAGAAGTCTTACTTTTTTGTGTATCTTTCCAAAGCTTTTTTTCACGAATATTTACATTCCATGTTTGAAAATGTTTCGTGAATATCCATACTTAAACTGTATGCATGAGATATGGGCATTTTAAACCAAAAAGAAATCCCAAGTCTATATTCTTATCTATTCGTAGGGGAGCGAAGCGTCAGAGACCTCAGCTTCTCTAGGGGCCAGCATATCGAGGGCGGCGCCCATCCCCTCTCCCTCGCTTCTTTACCTTCCCTGACCCTAAAGAGGGCAGGTACCCATTTACAGCTGGGTGAACTGAGGGAACTGTACTGAAGCCAAGGCGCGGAAACGGTCACCCATCCAAATTGCAACCACGCTCGACGCTGCTTAACCTTAATAAAACACAGGAAAAGAAGAAAAAAAAAAGATTCTTTTAAACAGAGGGAAGAGGAAGAAAACAAAAACAAAACAACAAGCGAAAGTTCGAAGTATAATACTTTTCTTTTTGGTTGTTGGTTGTTTGTTTTTACTTTCAACATTATCGCGATATGTGTGTGTGGAAAAAACAACAACCACCAACACCTTGACTGTTGTTGGGTGGGCAGGAATGGAGAGTAAAAAATGAGTCCTGGTAGCCGTCATCAGTGATGGGTAACTTTAAGAATAATCCAGTAAGGTCCAGGGGAATGGGACAGCTCAGTGATCAGAGCACTCGCTTTCCCCAAGCTAAGGTAAAGCAGCATCAAGCGTGATTACCAGTTGGATGGGTGACCGTTTGTGCGCCTTGGCTTCAGTACAGTCCCCCAGTTCACCCAGCTGTCAATAGGTACCTGCCTTCTCTAGGGTCAGGGAAGGTAAAGCAGCGAGGGAGGGGAGATGGGCGTGGGCGCCGCCCTCAACATGCTGGCCCCTAGAGAAGCTAAGGTCTTTAACATCTCGCTCCCTTACGACCACATAGGTTATGGGATATAATTATTTACCTTTTCCTTTTTACCAATAGAGTTATGCTTGATGTCTGTCTGAATATGGAGACTGCTTTCTTTTGTTTTGATACCTCCTGCCTCTTCCTCCTCCTCCCCTCCTCCCCCTCCGCCTCCCCCTCCTCCTCCTCTACTTCATCTTCGTCACTGTCGTCGACTTCGACATCTTCTTTATCAATCAGGATTTTTTAAAGATGTGTAGGGGGTGGGGGGGGGGGGAGGAAGAGGGGGGAAGACAGTTTTGATTTTCTTCTCTTTTTTTATATTACAAACCTGGAAGATAATTTTGACAGGGAAAACCCTGTTAATCTGATTGTTTGTTGTGGCAGGATGGTTAAGACGTTCGCCTGCCAATATGTAAACCGTGAGTTTCTGGGTTCGTACCCAGTCTCGCCCGTTCTTATCAGTTTGACGAAAAAATCGAACTGAATGTCAAAGTCATTCGGATGAGACTATAAACCGAGGCCCCGTGTGCGAACGCACGCAGAACATCTTGCGCACACGTTAAAACCCCGTTCCGCCTTTCGGAAGAGCAGGCCATCGTGTGCCGGTAGGAACGGATGACAAAGTTATTATAAAAAAAAACCAGCATGCACACAGGTGTCGTGTTTAGACACCATCCCTGAGGAAAAATCGGGGGGTTGGAGTCCCAGGGCGGTTCAGGGCTGTAGGCTACATGGCAACGTTCTGGTGGCTCCTGCGACGGTACTGGAACCATTCGTATCGGTCATTGCCTTTCCAATGGATCATTCCAGTGGCGTGGAGAGGGGGGGTCTGCTGCATGGGTAACAGCTTGCCCTCCATACTTACCTACCCAGGCTTTGCGCTCTAAAGACTAGAGCGCAACTCCATAGTCTTCCGAGACTGATGGGTGCCTACTACTACTGTTGTTGTTTATCTCGTAGCTGAGAATAGTCACGAGTTTAAAGTATAAAATTTGAAAGTTTTTCAGTTCATAATAGCTTAGCGCCAACCACCAGTTTTACTTTTTTGTGCAGTTTTCTCAACAAGGTACAGTTACAATATGCGTAATATTACGTGCTAACCTAAAAACCCCATTCGCCAGTACATTCACACAGCAAAGGTATAACAAGCTGCGTGTCGCATTGCGATGGCGAAACTTCGAGTGCTTACTGGTGGTTTTGTGTTTTTTGCAACCCACAGAACGCTGATTTAAATCACGAGGTGTTTAGCATACACACTTGATCTATTGCATGCATACTCACAGGG
>CM060342.1:33801036-33813536 GCA_030674155.1 Stramonita haemastoma
ACACACACGCACACACACATACACACATACACACATACACCTACACACACACACGCACAGCACACACACACACACACACACACACACACACACACAACACACACACACACACACACGCATACACACATACACACACGCACACACACACACACGTGTGTGCTGTTTAAAGCAGTATGCAGATCGTCCCTATAACTTGTAAGAACAGGCTACCCACTTGAAATGCATTTTTCAGACAGTAGTAAGTAGGGATGAATTGAAGACTGTCGGTCTGAAAGAAATGATTCTCTTTAGGGACAGGGGGGAAAGGGGGGAAAGTGGAAAGGGGAGGGAGACGGAGGGGGGGGGGGGAGAGGGAGAAAAGTGGGGAGGGGAGCAAGGTATATGATGAATAGAAAGTCGTGTGTAACACCTTTCAACACGTCCATGAAAGAGCAATGACGTCTGGGATTTCATCCATTCCTTGTGCCTCAGCTAGAGCTCTGTCTTGTCTGTCTTGTCTGTCTGTCTGTCTGTCTGTCTCTTTGTCCGTGTGTCTGTCTGTGTGTCTGTCTTGTGTGTTGTGTCTGTCTGTCTCTGGCTCTCTCTTGTCTTGTCTGTCTGTCTGTCTGTCTGTCTGTCTGTCTGTCTGCCTATCTGTCTGTCTCTGTCTCTGTCTGTCTGCCTGCCTGTATGCTTGTATGTCTCTGTGTTTCTGTCTCTGTCTCTCTGTGTCTCTGTCTCTGTCTGTCTGTCTGCTTATCTGTCAGTTTGTCTCTGTCTGTCTGTCTATCTGTCTGTCTCTTTATCTCTCTCTCTCTCTTTCGCTCTGTCTGTCTGTGTTTCGCTCTGTCTGTCTGTCTGTCCTGTCTCCGTCTGTCTGTCTGTACCCCTGTCTGTCTCTCCCCCCCCCCCTCCCTCTCTCTCTCTCTCTTTCTCTCTCTCTCCTACACACACACACATACATACATACACACATTTTTTTTCCTGCTTTTCTTTTCTCCGTTCTTCTCTCTCTCTCTGTCCTCCTCCTTCTCATTACTTGGTCTTCAAATTCTGCTTATAATTTCTTTATTTGAAAAACAAGCACGCGGCGGAGTGCTGACTTTCTTGCACATACTCAGTGTGCATAAATGCCAGCACTTGAGACCATATAAATACATCCATGAATACTTCAGACTGATATACACATATACCCAAGCGTATGTGTGGTGTGTGTGTGGTGTGTGTGTGTGTGTGTGTGTTGTGTGTGTGTGTGTGTGTGTGTTGTGTGTGTTTGTGTGTGTGTGTGTGTGTGTGTGTGTGTTGTGTGTGTGTGTGTTGTGTGTGTGTTGTGTTTGTTGTTGCGTGTGTGTGTAAGTGTAAGTGTAAGTGTGCATGCGTGCGTGCATGTTCGATTCATTTTACGTCTTTTCACAAAATGTGATATTAGACATTTAAATTTTTTTTTTTTTAATGTATGTGAGTGTGAGTGTGTATGTGGGGAGGAGGTGGGGGTAGGAGGAGCTTTGGAAGTGGGGAAGGGTTTAACTCACAAAATATACATAGAACAGTTAAGAAAAAAATTAAATAATAATAAACACAAATGTAACTAATTCTTGAATAATAGTAAAAATTCCAAATTCAAAACAGAATCTAACGCTTTGAACACAATAAACTATTTACAACCATAACCAACAAGAGAAAAATCTAATCAACAGAGGGAAAAGTCTTTAAAGTCCGTAATAATCATAATAAAGAACCAATAGGACAGTGCAGTAATGATTTGGAAAATGTATACCTCAGTAATGGATCATTGAATATCTCTGATGATGATGAGGTAAGAACAGGTATATAACTTTTCAGCATGCTGCATATCAATATATGATCAACAGTTATATTATGTCCACATATGCAAGATACATGTCCAACATATTTTGTTTTAAAACAGTTCATTTCCCGTACGTGCATGTGTGTATGTGTGTGTGTTCATTTGTTCGTCGTTTTTGCACTCATGGTCTGTTCACTATAAGTGATATTAAACTTGTGTGTGTGTGTGTGTGTGTGTGCGCGCGCGCGTATGTATATGTGTATGTATGTGTACATGAGTTCGTACGTGCGTGTGTGTGTGTTTGTTTGTCTGTCCGTTAATCTACCTTTCTGTCAGTCTACCTGTCCGTCAGTCTACCTGTCTGTCAGTCTCCCTGTCTGTCTGCCTGTCAGCCTCGACTGTCTGTGTTGATTGATGTAGCTAGGGATATCATTTCAAAGACAGAAGATATTTCCTCAGAGAACCCCATCCCTCCAATTTCAATCTACACCCTCTACAAACTCAGCCACAATAAATCTCTCCTGTTCCCTCTCTGAAGAATCCGAGTCCTACAGTTTAGCCGCCAATAAATCTCCAATTTTTCTGTCGACAGAACCAAATCTGTTTAGGTCAACAATAACAACCAAAACAACAAACAACGACAGCCTCAAAAAATCCTTCTGGATCACAATAAATCTCCGATGTTCCTGCCACAATAACCGCGGCCATTTAAGTCGCCAGTTAATGTGACAGGCGTCTGTGGGCAAATTTGATTGGCTATCGTGTTTCGCCCGTATGTAGGGCCCGTAACTCATAATGACGGTTAGTCCTTCATATATAGTCCATGTCTGCCTATCTGTAGGTCTGTGTGTGTCTGTCATTTGTGTGTGTGTGTGTGTGTGTGGTGTGGTGTGTTGTTGTGATGTGTAGTGTGGTGTGTGTGTGGTGTGTGTGTGTGTGTTGTGTGTGTGCATGAGGGGGGGGGGCGGGAAGGAGGGAGATGGCTTGAGACGTAACAATCATCCCCAATAAACAATTAGAATAAGTCAGTTTTTTAAATTTTGTTTTTTAATACGTCATTCTTACACCCCACCCCCATCTCTCTCTCTCTCTCTCTCTCTCTCTCTCTCTCTCTCTCTCTCTCTCTCTCTCTCTCTCTCTCTCTCTCTCTCTCTCTCTCTCTCTCTCTCTCTCTCTCTCTCTCTCTCTTCCCTGTTTTTTTTTTATTCCTCTCTCCTTCTTTCACCCCCCTGCTTCTGCTTTACATGTAACAATACTAGAAAACCATCATTTGTTTTGTATCCTTGAAAATGTAACATGGGATTTATTTCAATCATAGGTGGCACCCTCTGTGTGTCTGTAGGGTCTGTTCATTTGCCCCGCCTGTGACTGACAGACTATCTGTGCCTCTATCTGTCTGTCTGTGTTTGTCTGTGTCTCTCTGTCTGTCTCTCTGTCTGTCTTCATATATTTCTTTCAGCTCTTTCTTCTTTTACCTTTTTTGTTTTTCTGTCTTTCTTTCTCTCGCTTCCTTTCGTTCTTTATTTTCTTTCTTTCTTTTTGTCTTTCGTTTGCTCTTTCTCTCTTTTCTTTTCTTCTTTCCTTCCTTTCTTGCTCGGCAAGATTTCATGCATAATTTAAGCAATCAGTCTACTGATGTGTTGCTGTTTGTTAATTATTATTACTGTTATTGTTGCTGCACTTGTTGGTGTTTGTTGTCGCTGCTGTTGTTGTTGATGGTGATGTTTTTAGTTTGTTTTTATTGTTTCTGCTTTTTTTGCTGCCTCATCTTCTGTGACGTTCCCATCCGCTGTTCCCACGTCGCTCGTTTCAATCTTCCTGCCACACCCATACCAAGATTCGTCATGTCTCATCCTCAGTGTCGGAAGTCCACAGGGAGCCCATCAATATTAGGTCGCCTTGGGGCCACCAGCCAGAGGGGCCCTGCACTTCTGGTGGGTCACTTTGGTGGTGTTCAGTGGTGCTTGTTCTGATCTAACATGCGCAGGACACCACCTACTAAGCCCCCTACTAACGACAGTATTAGCTCAGTCGCGGAGCCAGACTGAGTGAGCCACCCACCGAGGTGGTGACCACCACAACGTCCTCCAACGATCATCCCCCTGAACTCCAACCCCAAAGGCTTTGACATAAACTCACAACGGCACAGAAGCGTATGGGGAAACCGAATCTGATGTCACCATGAGACCAGAGCAACGGGGGCTACCGATTCAGAGGCAATTTTTATTATTGCATGAAGATCAATGGTGATGGGATGATGTAATGCTGCTGCTGTGGAAGTGCATCTGCTTTCAGACTACTTGGGGTTACTCTACGCTTACTAGTCATGATATATCCCGGCGTCAACCAGGCCTGAGAGATACAGACACCTGCAGTGTTGGTCAAGTAATTTTAGCTACACTCAAATCGCATCCATAAAACGGGATGAAGCTCGACTGTGTGGTCCCAGTCTTCCCCACTGAACCCACAGCACACTCACTCTGGAGGAGCCACCGGAGTCTGGAAAATCCATATGACTCTTATGAGAATCGAACCCGTGACTTTCCAGTTCGTAACTCAAGCCGCTAACCACTGCGCCATGGTGGCTGGGTGTTGTTTATTTCCGCTTTTTGCACGTGGTTAGAGCAATGGAGTAGTAACCAGAAAGACCGCAAGTTCAAACCCCATGAGAGGCGAATACTAACTCGTGAGATCTATTTGGACGAAGGTAATTTTCTTCCCAAAGTGCAGATTGTGGTGCTAGGGGCTCAGTGGGAAGACTGGGACTACACTGTAATCTGAGGGTCAGCGTGGGTTCGAATCCCCACTGAGCGTCCACTTCTAGCCCAGGCTAAAATCTTCGTCACTTATGGATACAAGCTAAGTGCAAAGGCCTACATTAAATTTTGTGACTATGCTTTTTTTTAACAAACAACACACAATCACCAAGTGTGTGGTGTGTGTGTGTGTGTGTGTGTGTGTGTGTGTGTGTGTGTGTGGTGTGGTGGTGTGTATGTGTTGTGTGTGTGTGTGCGCGTGCGTGCGTGCGTGCCGTGCGTGCGTGCATTTGTGTGTGTGATGTTGTGCCCGCGCGTGCATGCGTACCCCCGCGTGCATGCTTTGCGTGTGTTTATGTCTGTGTCTGTTCGAGCATGTGTTGCGGTTTGATGTGTTACATTATGTGTGTGTGTGTATGTGTGTGTGCTGTGTGTGTTGTGTGTTGTGTTGTGTGTGCGAGCGCGCTTGCTTGCGCGTGTCGCCCTGTGCACATGCACTCATACGTGTCAAAACAGTTTAGAAAAAAAAAAGCAACAAGGAAAAATCTGGGAACAAACAAACAAAACAAAACAAAACAAAACGAGCTTGAACTTTACGATGTGTATTAAAAAAAAAAAATTCTTCTCTACAGACACCTCCCTCCCTCCCCCCCCCTCCTCCCCCCCCCCCCCCCCCCTCCCCCTCTTTAAACTTTTTTGTGGATTTTTTTTTTTGAAGGAGGAGGGGGGTTGTTGTTTCTTTTTTTTTTTTTTTTTTTTTAGTTTAGTTTTGTTTGGTTTTTTTTTTTTTTTTTTTTTTCCTTCTTTTCTCTCTCTCCTGCAGATAGATTCTCAGCCTTCAAACGGCTTATGTGGCTCAGGCTTTATGTGTCTATGAATGTTGTGGGCGTCTGTGCAGTAAATTTCCTCCAGTATCGTCTGACACGGGCTGTACAATAGGCCTTGTTAATACCCCCACATGTTTCTCGTGACAGTTAAACCCCTCGACTGCAAGCCTGCAGACGTTCTGCCCCCAACGTCTGCTAGAGAGGGGCGAAGCTCGCCCGCCAATTTATAATGGAGACATGGAGGTCGGATGTGTTGGCTCGCTTGCATGCACGTATAATTACTTACAAGTCATGGATGTACGTTTTGGGTAGAAGAGGCAGAAAGAAGTCTTTGTTGGTGGTTATTTTGGCTTTTGATTAAGTTTTTGTTTTGTGTGTGGGAGGGGGGTGGGGGGATTTAATGTTTGTTAAGTAGGGTTAGTTTTGTGGGTTAGGGGTGGGGTTGGAGGGTTGTGTTGGAGGGGGGTTTTTTTTTTGGTTGTTTTTGGTTGTTTTTGTCATTCTGTTTTTGTTTTGTTGTTGTTGTTTGTTTGTTGTTGTTGTTTTGGGGGGGTGTGTTTTTTTGTGTTTTTTTTTTTTGTTTCGTTGGGTTTTTTGTTTGTTTTGTTTTTTCTGGGTTTGGGGGGGGGGGGGGTTGTTTTTTTTTCTGGGGGGTGGTGGTGGTAGGGGGGGTCGTTTAGAATTATTAGAGTTAGGTTTTTGTTGGGGGTTGGGTTTTTTTGTTGTTGTTTTGGCTTTTTATGCGATTTTCTTATTTAACCCCACTACCACAAAGTCTGAATAGTCTGTAAATGAAACAATAGCGCCACACACCACACCACCACCACAACAACAACAACAACAACTACAACAGTGTATGCATGTGTCCAATGCTCAAGAGTAGATACTCATCTATAACAAACAATGCCGTGAAGAGAGTAAGAAATCATATCATCAATAAACTGGTTCATATAAAAGTCTGTTACGTAAGAAAATGTATTATTTTCTTAAAGGTGTCATTGAACTATATCAAATGGAATAAAATTCAACAGAGGAGAAGTGAAAACAAGGAAAAGAAACTGCATGTGCATCGAATTTAAAAACAAAATAAAACACCAGTTTGATTTACACCTAGATCTATAGTATGCGTGTATGAATAATTTATGACAAATACACACATTCTTTGAATAGATTTATTCTTTTTTTTTTTAAATCAAATAAACTTATGCACCAACATGTTTGAAGAGCATATATCTATATTTTCAAAGTTTTTTTTCTCTCTAATAAACAGGAAACAACAATACTGTTTGTTCTTCAGCAATCAGGAAAAGACTGGGAGTCAGATAGACGTGCGAAAGAAAAAGAAGAAGGAAAGAGAAAAGAACAACAACAAGAAAAAAAATCGAAGAAAAAATAAGAGAACAGAAAGAAAGAAGAAACAAATTCTGAAAAAGAAAGAAAGAAAAAATAAACTATTTCACCCCCTCCCCCCCTAACCACCAATGATGGGTGCATAGCGAAGAATCCTGTGAAGAAAAACAACGATGACACTTAAAAAAATAAATAAAAATACAATGCTGAAACTATTAAAAAAAACCGAAAAAACAACAACAATGCTGAAACTAACAACAACAACAAAATAATAATAAAATGCTGAAACTAAAAGAAAAATGCTGAAACTAAAAAATAAAATAAAAAACAATGCTGAAACTATAAAATAAAAAAGGATAAAAATAAAAACCAATGCTGAGACTAAAAAAAAAAGCTAAAACTAAAAAAATGAAATAAAAAATGCTGAAACTAAAATAATTAATAAAAAAAAAAACAGTGCTGAAACTAAAAAAGAAATTTTTAAAAACAGTGCTGAAATTAACAATTGAAACTAAAAAAAACACCAAAAAACAATGCTGAAACTGAAAAAAAATAATTGAAAAAAAACCGCTCAAACTATGAAAAAAATAACAATAAAGTAAAAAAACAAAACAATACTGAAACTAAATTTTTAAAAAAAGTGCTGAAACTAAAATCAACTGTCTTCAATTCCATGGCCCCTGCAAACCACACCACACCCCACACCCCACACGCCGAAAATATTTGCAAGTCTACCTACCGCCATTGTCAGTTCAGTGAGGCTTAAAACTCATCTGTCTCTTTCCTGTGAACACACTGGTCCGTTTCCTTGTCTTTCTTGTCTTTCATGTGCTTTCACGTAAAAAATATAGTCTGCTTATTTTCTCGCTTTGATATTCTATAGTTTGGTGACTCTGGGTTTACTTCCATAAATGTCTTGGAGGCTGATAAATGGGTTTTTTTCCTGTGTGTGCACTCAAATTAACGTTGCTTGAGTTTTGCACTGACATTTTTGATGGGGTGTGTGTGTGTGTGTTTGTGTGGTGTGTGGTGTGTGTGTTGTGTGTGTGGTGTGTGTGTGTGTGTGTGTGTGTGTGTGTGTGTGTGTGATCTTCAGTTTAACGTTTATTCACATTAAGTGATTTAGACAAAAAATCAACAACAAAATAATTTACTTTTTTTTTAAAATCCCTCAACACGTTAAGTTTCAACATAGCTGAAACCAATGCCAGATAACAAAGTTAAATTAAAAAATAAATAACTTGAACAAATACAATACGAATTATGAACTTCTTATCAGTGTGTGTGTGTTGTGTGTGTGTGTGTGTGTGGTGTTGTGTGTGTGTGTGTGTGTGTGTGTTGTGTGTGTGCGTGTCTGCTGTGCTGCTGTCGTGTGTATGTGTGTGTGTACGTGTGTGTGTGCTGTGTGTGCGTGTGTGTGTGTGTGTGCGTGCTGTCTGTCTGTCTGTCTGTCTGTCTGTCTGTCTGTCTGTTTGTCTGTGTCTGTCTGTGTCTATGTGTGCCTGTATCTGTGTCTGTGTGCATCATACATGTGTGTGTGTTCTTGAATTTTGGAGATATTCCCCTGACCACCACAGGCCAAGATCACCTGTATGTATGGCTCCATAAACTTTTCTTTCAAGTCTTTGACAATGTCGTTTATGAAAACCAAGAATAGGGCAGGGCTCAGAACGCCTCCTGTGGAACTCCTTCTGTCAGCGTCTTTCAGCAGCATGCTCTATTTTAACATTTTAACCGAGTATCGGGAAAGCCATAATTACATTACATATAAATACATCAGGTCAGTCCAGTTTTCTGGAATTCTAGGCAGATCCCATTCTTCCAGACCCGATCATAGGCCTTCTCCAGATCAGATCTTCCATACTGTGAGAGTGTGCCGTTTGTCCTGGTAAACCATTCTAATCTTCTGGACTAAAATATCTCACTTGGTCCTCTGTAGCCACGTCGTTGTATGCCCGTGCCTGCTCTTTCTTCAGTCTGTGGCAATAAAATATTATGCCTCTAAGCTGCACTGTCCATTACTTCTGGGTCCGTACACTAAGCGCAGGCGGTCTCATCCATTTATACCTGTTGTGGAGGTTTTCCTACTGCCTATTGCCTGGTAAGTTGACCCAAGATCTCGGTTTACGCTGTCTTCTCATGGTTTTTGGTCCTTGCCATTGGGGTCGTGCATTTGTCTGGCCAACTTACCTGTGGAACTGTCTGCCCAGTCCCTATGGCCAACGTGTGCAACTTTGGGCCAGCTTCTGCTATGAGAGAGCCAGGTGTTTGGACTTTGCTCTGGTCTAAGTATTCCAGTATCTCACTGCTAACGTCAGACATCTACATCGTCGTCGTCTCGTCATCATCGTCGTCGTCGGTCATCATCATCATCATCTCATCATCTCTCATATCATCATCCATCTCATCATCCATAGTGTCGTCGTAGTCGTCGTCGTCGTCGTCGTCGTCGTCGTCATCTCATCATCCACCACCACACTGCCATCATCATCGTCATCATCATGACTGGAAGTTGGAGTATGTTCTTAAAGAAATGAAAATTCTGATTTATAATAGTTTATATGTCTTTTGTAGTCAATGGTCTTAATAACTTTGTATTTCGACTGTGTGTGTGTGTGTGTGTGTTGTGTGTGTGTGTGTGTGTGTGTGTGTGTGTGTGTGTGTGTGTGTGTGTGTGTGTGTGTGTGTGTGTGTGTGTGTGTGTGTGTTGTGTGCGTGGTCGTGCGTGCGTCATTCGTGTGTGCGTAGTGCAACGTGTTCGTGTGTGTGTGTGTGTGTGTTTATGATATTTTTTATTTAAAGTTATCCTAGAATATTTGAACAAATATGAAATGTAGCTATATTGCGCCTTTTGAGATCATGATTCGTATCAATATGCCTGTCAGTATTGTAACCGGCCTTCATGGAATGATTAAAATGTTTTTGACTCGACTTGATTTAGAATGCACTCACTGTATCCTCATAAAAAAGGAAAGACTGGGGAGGGGGGGGGGGAGAGGTCTCTACGGACGCCATTCATTATTCTGTGCTCACTAAGAAACCTCTATGCCAGAGACCTGTCTGACAAACTGCAAGCTCACGTAACGCCCAAGTTGTTTCCTTGAGGCCAAAGCTGATGTGTCCCTTCACTGTGAATAAACGAGTCTGTTTCCGTGTCTTTCTTGTCCTCTATGTGTTTTTTCACATTAAAACATCGTCTGCTTTTAGTTCTGTCTTTGATGATCCTGTGGTCAGGTGACTCGGGGTTTACTGGGAACCATAAATGTCTGGGAGGCAGAGAGATGATTTCTCTTCCTGTGTGCACTCAAAGAGTTCGGACTGGTTATCCAGGTGTAGCAGTTGATGCCCTTAGGTTTTTTTTTTTTATTTGTACGTTCAGGTTGTTTGGACAGGTCTTTTGTGTGTGTGTGTAGTGTTTGTGTGTTGTGTGATGTGTGTGTGTGTGTGTGTGTGTGTGTTGTGTGTGTGTGTGTGTGGGGCTGCGTGTGTGTGTGTGTGTGTGTGTGTGTGTGTGTGTGTGTCTGTGTCTGTGTGTTGTGTCTGTGTCTGTGTGTGTCTGTGTGTTGTTTCTTGCTTTTTTTGTTTTCAATTTTGCTCAGTTACTTTTTTTTTATAGAGTTGCAGTGTTTGTGGATTCTTCTCTTCTTCTTTTCTCTCTTCTTCTTTCTTCTTCTTCTTCTTCTTCTTCTTCTTCTTCTTCTTCTTCTTCTTCTTCTTTCTTCTTCTCTCTTCTTCTTCTTCTTCTTCTTCTTTCTTCTTCTTCTTCTTCTTCTTCTTCTTCTTCTTCTTCTTCTTCTTTTTTGTGTAAAAGTGGGGTATGTGGTGTATTATATATATATACTTTCTTGATTTAATATATCATGTTCTGATATCTACCTTTCTGTAAACTACTCGACATCCGACTACTTACAACCTACCATTCCTTTCCCACCCTACTCCTATACCCCCCGATTCCACACTGAATTCCAGAAAGCACACAGACCCTCTGCTCTCCCAAGCTCTTAAGACTGGCAAAGACAAATGGCTTTAAAAGACCAGAGAATAGAGACTGGAGCCCCGTGGGTGTCAGGAAAGGGGTTAATGCTTTGTGAACGTCCTGATACCATTTGTCAGCAGAGGGGTTAAATGCTCGCGATCTGTCCTCAGGTCGGGGGTTTACTGTACCACTGGCGCTGTTTCCTTTTCTCAAGGTATGACTCACACTTTGACTTGGGGTTTGGAACACAGATAGAGAGAGGGAGATAGAGGGGGGGGAGAGGGAGAGGGATGAGGGGGAGAGAGAGAGAGAGGGGGTGGGGAGAGAGAGAGAGAGAGAGAGAGAGAGAGAGAGAGAGAGAGAGAGAGAGACAGACAGACAGACAGACAGAACAGACAGACAGACAGACAGACAGACAGACAGACAGACACAACAGACAGACAGACAGACAGACAGACAGACAGACACGACAAGACAGACAGACACACAGAGAACAGAGCAGAGGGAAGACGGAGAGAGGAGTGACAGGGAGAGAAGAGGGACAGGAGGAGAGGGCAGAGAGAGAGAAGAGAGGAGAAGACAGAGAGGAGAGAGAGAGAGAGAGAGAGACGAGAGGAGAGAGAGAGAGAGAGAGAGAGAGAGAGGGAGAGAGAGAGAGAGAGGAGAGAGGAGGAGAGAGGGAGAAGAGAGAGAGAAGAGAGGAGAAGAAGAGAGAGAGAGAGAGAGAGAGGAGAGAGAGGGAGAGAGAGAAGAGAGAGAGGAGAGAGGGAGGAGAGGAGAGAGAGAAGAGAGAGAGAGGAGAGAGAGAGAGAGAGAGAGGGAGAGAGAGAATAATCTTCTTTAATCTTTTTTTTCAAGGGTTACAGAGTAAGTAAGAGAGAGAGAGAGAGAGAGAGAGAGATGAGAGGAGGAGAGGGAGGGGGAGAGGAGAGAGGAGAGAGAGAGAGAGAGAGAGAGAGAGAGAGAGAGAGAGAGGGAGAACTGGGGAAAGAGAAGAAAGACAGACAGACAGACAGACAGACAGACAGACAGACAGACGACAGGAGGTGGGAGTTTGGAGGTAACGTGCATTGTCAGGAACGACTTTTGATTAGTTGGTTAGTTGTTTTGTTGTTGTTGTTGTGTTTTGCCTGATGGGTATGGGAGGCAGGGGGGGGGGGGGGGGTTGCTTTGGGACAGGAATCGAAATAAAGACTTTTCGCTTTTTAAACAAATGCTTTCACACTCGACCACCAAAAATCTTTTAAATGAAATTTTAAAAAAAATCTTGACAAATAAGGAATTTATCTGTACTGTAGTGATGACAAGAGTGTACGAGTGTTTTCTATGTTGATAACAGAGTGTACGAGTTTTTTCTGTGTTGATGACAGAGTGTACGAGTTTTTTTCTTGTGTTGATGACAGAGTGTAAGATGGTTTTTATCTGTATTGATGACAGAGTGTGTAGAGGGTATTTTTTATGATGACACAGTACAAAGTTCTCTTGTATCAAAAACAAACAAACTAATCAGTTTCTCCGCTATAAGCCGCCAGAGAAAGCAATAATAACTAACAACAACAAAAAAGAAAACAAACCAAAAAAATGGCGGGGATTATGGGTTAAAAGTTGGTTGTCGTGGTGTGTATTCAGGCTCAGACAGGCACCAGTGAATAAGAACCCCCCCCCCCCCCGAGTGACCCAGCAGCAGTGCAGGGCCACTCTGGCTGGTGGCCCTACAGCAGCCTGACATGGATAGGCTCCTTGTGGACTTCAGACCCTGAGGATACGACATAATCAACCTGGCTATGGCAGGGGCGGAGAGATGG
>CM060342.1:33826036-33874689 GCA_030674155.1 Stramonita haemastoma
GGGGACTGTACCGAAGCCAAGGCGCTCCAACGGTCACCCATCCAGTTGGTAACCACGCTCGATACTGGCTAACCTAAGCTTAGGTAAAGCGAATGCTCTGACCACTGAGCTATCCCGTCCCCTGATGCAACATTGAAAACAGGTGCCAAATAACAATAAATAACAACAAACAATCCCCAACCAAAACCAGGTCAACAAATTCAGCAAGTTTCCAGGTAAGTATCTTCCAGCAATTACAAAACGTACTGAAAAAAACCCCCTGTGAAGTTACAATATATCCAGAAACATATCCTACAACAAAAACATCAAGTACTCAAAGCAAACTGAGAGACAGAGACAAACAGACAGACAGACAGACAGACAGACAGACAGGGAGACAGGGAGACAGACAAACAGAGACTGCAGACGGGGAGATAGACACAAACATCCACACAGACAAAGACCTTCACCTTAACAATAGATATTCCACCCCCACCACCCCAAAAAAGACCCCCCAAAAAAAAAACAACAACCCCCCCCAACACCTCCCAAAATGACATGGCATTATATTAACACAGAAATATTGAAACAGTTGTATTAGATACTCCAAACAAGCAAACACACAACACACACACACACACACACACACACACACACACCACGCACGCACGCACGCACGCACGCACGCACGCACGCCGCACGCACGCACGCACCACACACACACACACACACACACAACACACACACAAAACACAGAGAGAGAGCAGACAGACAGACAGACATATAGACATATAGACAGAACAGAACAGAACAGACAGAACAGACAGAACAGACAGACAGACAGACAACAATCAGAATGTACATACCAAATTAAGGAAAAAGGCTCCCGGCACACACAGAGGCAAAAAACCGCTGGAAAAGGCCGAAATCTGCACATGCACACACCACACACACACACACACACACACACACACACACACACACACACACACACACATACATACACGCAACAACACAACTACAACAACAACACACATACATACAGCACACACACAACACACACAAACACTTAACACAACACACACACACGCATGCACGCACGCACGCACGCACAAACAACACACACACACAACACACACAAAACAACACACACACAACACACACCACTCACACCACACACAAACAGTTCACATTTCAGATCAATATTCACACATGTATCATATCATGATTATAATTATGCACTTGCTTTCAGTCACAGCAGAGCGTAAAACTAGTGCTGAAATCCTTGCGGAAAGAGTGTCGCCACAAGAGCAGCGCCACCCATTTTTCTCTGCCTGCATATGTGTAAGTCTACCTGTAAGAGTGTTTCCTTCAACACAATTTTGCCATAGACAACTCTTCTGTCTATCCCGTAGTCTGACGACCGTAGGGGCACCCCCGAAGACTTGACAACCAGTTTTCTCCATTCCTCTCTCTGTTCTGCCTTTCTCAGAATTTTGTTGAGTTCTAGGCCTGTTATTCGCTGATGTTGTCCTCCCATCTCTTCCTTGGTCTGCCTCTTTTTCTTCCTCCTTGGACAGTGCCTTGCAGTATTGTTTTTGCAAGTCCTTTTGATCTCGCGACATGCCCGTACCATTTAGTAAGTTTACGACGTTTGCTTCTGTACTCATAAGAGTGTTTCTTTCAACTCTTCTATCTATCCCTTAGTCTGGCGACCATGGGGGCACCCTGAAGACAGGGGCTCTGCTGCATGGGTAACAGCTTGCCCTCCAGACTCCTTTACGATTGTTAGAAGGTTTTCGTGGGACCGTAGACAACTCTTACGTCTGCTAAATGTGTGTTGCTCACGGGACTTCGGTTTATCGTCTCATCCGAAAGACTAGCACTCAGACCGCCACTCAGTGTCTTGTGGAGTGGGGGGGGGGGAGTTGGACTTCAAACGGGAATCAAACCCACGGCTCCTCGCTCTCAACACGGGGCCGCACCTCTAGACCACCGATCCACCGACTGTATATATCCTCAATATATAGCGCAATTCGAAAGTACCTGTCCACTGATGCAACATCCAAACTAGTCACTTCTCTTATTCTTTCACGTCTGGACTATTGCAATTCTCTTTTGGCTGGTCTGCCAGCATCATCTATCCACTCTCTCCAACGTATACAAAACTCTGCAGCTCGACTGGTCCTCAGAAAGAAAAAATCTGAACACATTACTCCTCTCTTGCAATCTCTCCACTGGCTGCCTGTGCCACAGAGAGTAAACTACAAGATCAGTACTCTGTTATAAATGTCTCCACAAAACAGCACCCTCCTACCTCTGTGAATGTCTTCACGTGTACACACCTTCTCGTACCCTCCGCTCGGCTGCAGATACCTTATCCTTAAAAATTCCGAGATTCAACCTATCTACCGTTGGCCGCCGCTCTTTCTCTATTTCTGGTCCATCAATCTGGAATGACCTCCCTCTATCCCTTCGGCAAAAGCCTACATATGACACTTTTAAATCCAACCTCAAGACACACTTGTTTCAAACCTAAGATTTTTACCTTCTGTTTTCATCTCCTATTTGTCCCTGCCTCCAACATTTGAAATTTCATTCACCCTGTCAAAATGTATAACCTCTATAGGGTGTGGGGTGTGTGTGTGTGTGTGTGTGTGTGTGTGTGTGTGTGTGTGTGTGTGTGTGTGTGTGTGTGTGTGTGTGTGTGTGTGTGTGTGTGGGTGTGTGTGTGTGTGCGCGCGCAAGCTGATTTTGTGCTTTCGATTTTGCTAGAATTATTTATGTCATTGGTTGTTTTGTTGTGAGGGTCGATGTGCAACGCTTTGATTTGTTTTTACAAGATATAGCGCTATATAAAATTTCATGTATTATTATTATTATTAATATAAAAAGAATTATAAAACAAATAAAGAAATGATGTAATAATTTTTTAATACATCACAAATGTGCTTTTGAGAATCACCCTAAAACAACTCAAGATCATGAAGATAGATTTGAAAAGGATCAGATAATGCTTTAGCATTGTAGTCACACACACACACACACACACACACACACACACACACACACACACACACACACACACACACACACACAACACACACACACACACACACACACACACACACACACACACACACACACACACACACACACACACACCAACACACACACATTGCAGCACACGTTAAAGCCTGTTCTACCTTTCGAAAGAGTAAGCCATTTGTGCCAGTGGGAATAAATGACAAAATATTAAAAACTGCATACCCACTGGATAGATTAAATGTAAAATAAAATAAAATTTTAAAAATGAATAGATAAAAGCACACGAGTGCTTATTCCATTACTATCGAAAAAATAATAATATAATGATGATGATGATGATGATGATGATGATCATCATCATATCATCATCTCAATATATCATCAATCATCACATCATCATGGTAATGTGATGATGATAACAACAACAATTATATAATGAGATATATGCAATTTGTAAAGTACTGAATCTTGTAAAACAAACAAATCGAAACGCTTGAAATGAAAGAAAGAAAAGGAACGGACAGAAAAAAAAGCCGTACCTTCACTGTATTGTCTATAAATTTTATCTCGATGATGTCCAGCCATTCCATTCTGGTGAACACGTGAATCTGTACAAAATCATCCTCCATCTACACACACACACACACACACACACACACACACACACACACACACACACACACACACACACGCACGCACGCACGCACGCACACACACGCACGCACGCACGCACGCACGCACGCACGCAACACACACACACACACACACACACACACCACACACATCAGTGCTGAGTTAACATCAGTGCTGACTCCACTCTCCCCAAAAGTCCTTCGGATGAGACTGTAAACCGAGGCCCCGTGTGCGAACGCACACAGAAAATCTTGCGCACACTTTAAATCCTGTTCCGCTTTTCGTAAGAGTAGGCCATCATGTGCCGGTGGGAGCAGATGACACGCTTTACAAAAACTGCATACACACGGGGACTGGATGTAAAAAAGGACATGAGTGCTTATTCCATTATCCTCGCTATAAAAGAATAAAATAAAATAAAATAAAATAAAATAAAGAAAAACACACCATGCACATACCTCTTGTAGGGAAATGGCGGTGTATGGGAGCTAAATCAGTTTGGGCGATATGTCTGTAGTGTCTGCTGTAGTCTCCCCTTACACAGAAATCTCGAAGCGGGGAGAAATCGATGATAGACAGTGATGTGTTGTTGTTATTGTTAATGCTGTTGTTGTTGTTGTTGTTGCTGTTGATGGTGGTGGTGGTGGTGGTGTTGTAGTGGGGTGGGGTTGGGGTGTCATCGTTGATGTTGTAATTGTTGTTTTTAAGTGTTGGAACAAAAAACTTGAGAAAAAAAACAAAAATCTGGCAGTAAGGTTACAAAACTGAACTTAAAACAGAAACACTTCACATAGATACATGAACAAACAAGAAAATGGATAAACATACATTGACAGAAAGAACGAATAAACGAAAGAACGAACAAACGTCAGAATGAAGGAAGAAAAGTAGAAGAGAAGAGAAAGAAAGAAAGAAAGAAAGAAAGAAAGAAAGAAAGAAAGAAAGAAAAGAAAGAAAGAAAGCGATGACCGTTGTAACAACGACGACGATGACAACGACAACTAACGACAATAATCATGTAAACACTTTGCCTAACGACTTTATTAAAATTAACACACACAGCATACCTTAGTGATGTTAAAATGGGAGCGGGAAGTGTCAGTCTCAATCACTTTCATCACCGCCCGTCGCAAGCTCTCCAAGTTGTGTTTAGCCGAGCTGTCTGGGGACTGCCAACTGAAAAAAATAAAGCTTTTGTCATTTAGTCTCTACAGCAGATAAAGTGGAGAGAGAGAGAGAGAGAGAGAGAGAGAGGAGAGAGAGGAGAGAGAGAGAGAGAGAGAGAGAGAGAGAGAGAGAGAGAGAGAGGAGAGGAGAAGAGAGAGAGAGAGAGAGAGAGAGAGAGAGAGAGAGAGAGAGAGAGAGAGAGAGAGAGAGAGAGAACAACACCAGAAGCAAACACTTGGTAATCTTTTTTTTCTTTATATTTCTTCTTTTTTAGCGAGGATAATGGAATAAGCATTCATACGCGCTTTTTTTTTACATCCAGTCCCCGTGTGTATGCAGTTCTGTAAATGTCATCTGTTCCCACCGGCACACGATGGCCTACTTTTACGAAAGGCGGAACAGGATTTAACGTGTGCGCAAGATGTACTGCGTGCGTTCGCACACGGGGCCTCGGTTTATAGTCTCATCCGATGGAGTTTGGGGGAGAATGGAGTCAGCACTGATGTTAACTACAGGAGAAAAATTTCCTCGACCGGGAATCAAACCTGGGTCCTCAAATTGCCAGCGCAATGTTCTGACCACTAGGCTATATAGTTACTTATCAGTGCAGATATAATTAACAAAGGCATGTACAGCTCACAGTACATAGTTGTTTTTTTGTACTTTGTATTTTGTACCACTTCATGTCACAGCAGATTTCTCTGCGTGAAATTCAGGCTGCTCTCTCTCCCCGGGGGAGAGCGCGTCGCCACAAGTGCAGCGTCTACCCATTTTTTTTTTTTTTTTTTTCCTGCATGCAACTGTATTTGTTTCCCTATCAGAGTAGTGGCTTTTTTTCTTTCTTTTTTTTTTAACAGAATTTTGACAGGGTCAACCCCCTTGTTGCCGTGGGTTCTTTGACGTGCGCTAAATAGTGACGTGTAACTCACGGGACCTCGGTTTATCGACTCATCCGGAAGACTAGCGCCCAGATCACCACTCAGGATCTAATGGATGGGGGAACAGTTTTGGGCCCAAACAGGGTACAAACCACCGCACACTCCGACCCGGACTTTTTGCTTTCAAGGTAAGGAAACTCATTGTTTTGGACTGCCAACTGAAAAAAGACATCTTTTAAAAAATATTTTTGTTTGTTTGTTTGTTTCTTTCTTTCTTTTTGGTCCCGACAGCAGATAAAGTGCATAATTATATATATATATATAAGAGAGAGAGGAGAGAGAGAGAGGAGAGAGAGAGAGAGAGGAGAGGAGAGAGAGAGAGAGAGAGGAGAGGAGAGAGAGAGAGAGAGAGAGAGAGAGAGAGAGAGAGAGAGAGAGAGAGAGAGAGAGAAGAGAGAGAGAGGAGAGAGAGAAACACTTTGAAACACTTTGAAACACTTTTATTAAGGGATAAGAATAAGCACACATAATGGCTTGTTTACATCCAGCCCTCAATCAAAGAAAATCATAACAATGAAAACAAATCAACTGCAACTTTATGAAAAAAAAAAAAAAAAAAGAGGAGAAAAAAAAAACACATAAAAAATCGTTGTAACATCATAGAAATGCATGTCAAAAAGGAGATTTTGTATAAAAAAAAATAATAATAAGAGAAAGAGAGAGAGAGAGGGGGGGAGGGAGAGAGAGAGGAGAGAGAGAGAGAGAGAGAAGAGAGAGAGAGAGAGAGAGAGAGAGAGAGAGAGAGAGAGAGAGAGAGAGGAGAGAGAGAGAGAGAGAGAGAGAGGAGAGAGAGAGAGAGAGAAGGAAATGAGCACAGAGGAAAATAAAATGCAATGCCAGACAAGAGAAGATATTATGTGAATGTGCCTGTATATTCATTCATTAGGATCGAATGATACTTATTTTTAAAAGTATATAAACTAGTATTGACATTAACTGAGGATGAAACATCATTCCATAATAAACCACCAGAGTAAGTAAGGCTAGATTTGAACAGATCAATTCTGGGCAGTGGTAACATTATTTTGTGAAAATAGCGACACTCATTTATCTTAAACTTGTTTATCAATGAAGGTGGAGCAGAGCCAGACATAATTTTGAACATAAAAATTGCCTTATTGTATCTTAACTTCCATTTCAGAGGGAGAATATCAAGTGAGATGTAATCATTACATGACAATGATGATGATTTTAGTAGAAGTACTTTAAGAGCACGTCTGTACATACTTGCCAATGGTTTTAAAGTGTTTTCGCTTGCCGTATCCCAAACTGTTGATACATAATTTATGTGTGGCTCAATAAAAGCATGATAAAACAGTTTACGAGAGTGTGAATTTAGGAAATGTTTTATCTTCATTAGCTGATAAATCTTTTTTGATATGATTTTACACACCATTTTTACATGTTCAGACCATGACAGATTGTTATCAATTACTAATCCTAGAACTTTATGAAAATCAACTTCTTGAACTACATTACCACTGATGTCCAATGAACTATGGATTTTAGAAAGGTTCTGCCGTTTTTGTCTGGTAGTTATAATCATATGTTTACTCTTATGAGGGTGGATGCTCATATGATTTGAATCAGACCATTTTATCAGTTGTTCTATATTAGTCTGTAAGGTAAAAATCACGTCATCTAATTTAGTGTGGCTAGTATGTAATGTTGTGTCATCTGCAAACATTTCACAGTTAGCTTTTAAACAGAGGGGTAAATCATTAATATATATTGAGAATAGTATGGGTCCCAAGATGGAACCTTGAGGAACACCGAACAAAATGGGCAAAATAGAAGATTTAGATTCCTCAATTAAAACAAGTTGTTTACGATTGTCTAAAAATGATGACATGAGTTCTATTGTATTATCTGAAAGACCATACAGTTTCAGTTTTCTTAGAAGAAGCTTGTGATCAATCAAATCAAATGCTTTTGAAAAATCAACAAACAGGACACCAGTAATTAAATTGTTATTTATGTTGGTTAGCCATTTGTCAACTAAGTTCGTTAGTGCAGTGTGACACGAATGGTTTTTTCGAAATCCAGATTGATTGGGATGAAATAGGTCATGCTTATTGAAGTGGCTAAGAATGTGCTGTCTAATATGATTTTCTAAAGGTTTAGATAAGTTAGATAATATAGAAATAGGTCGATAATTTGCAGGATTAGAACGATCACCAGCTTTATGGAGTGGCAAAGCTTTGGCAACTTTGAAAGCTTTTGGAAAACGATTTTTTGCTATAAAGAGATTGAATACATAGGTCAATGTTTCTGAGATAACTGGAGCTGCTATTTTTAAGATCTTACCATTGATACCATCTAGCCCACATGTGCCTGTTTGTTTTAAATGGGTCAAAGCATTGTAAACTTCATTCACAGACATGAATGGAATATTAAGTTTTGATGAGATGTTTTTAGAAGCACAGAATTCATCTAGTACTTCAAGATTATTTAAGTGAGAGGTGTTAGTTTGGATAGTTGATAGAGCTATATTACAAAAATGATCATTGAGTTTATCTGGCACTATGTCTAAAGGAAGTGAAGATTTAGGTCTAAAATCCTTTTTAGTTAAGCGGTTAATGGCATTCCACATAGATTTATTATTAGACTTGTCAGAAACAAGCTTTTGAAAATACTCCTTTTTAGCCTGTCGTTTCAAATATGTGACAAGATTTCTTTGTTTAGTAAATTCATCCCTTGTTCCATTGATCAATAACAAATCTCGTAATTTTATTGCATCTTCAACATGTTAGGTCAACCATGGTGGTTTAGGGTCAGTTTTAACTCGTTTAGTTTTTAAAGGTGCATGTTTGTCATAAACATTCAAAAAGTTATGATACCAAATTTCAAATGCATTATCTGGATCCGTGAACTGGTAAACTAAAGGAAAATGTGAATTATTTAAATCCCCAAGGAAACTGTTTATGTCAAGAGAGAGAGAGAGAGAGAGAGAGAGAGAGAAGAGAGAGAGAGAGAGAGAGAGAGAGAGAGAGAGAGAGAGAGAGAGAGAGAGAGAGAGAGAGAGAGAGAGAGAGAGAGAGAGAGAGAGAAGTTACTTATCAGTGCAGAGATAATGAACAAAGAGTGCACAACTCACTGTAGATAAAGAAACTCATTGTTTAGGGTTTGGGCACGGCAAAGTACTCCTATTTTTAGAAGAATGACCTAGAGAAGAAAATGTGTATTTCACTTTTGAGAAATTATGTTTAAAGTTGAACGAAAAGTTGTGGTAGTTTAAAAAAAAAAAAAAAAAAAAAAAAAAAGGACAAACCACACACACTAACATGCGCCCCCCCTTCCCCCCCCCCCGCCCCTCCCCCACACATACACAACCACACACACACTACACACACACACACACACACACACACACACATACACACACACACACACACCACACCACCACTACCCGCACACACACAACAACAACACTACACACACACACCACACACACCACACACTCACATCACTCACTCACTCACTCACACACAACACACACACACACACACACACACACACACACACACACACACACACACCACTCACTCACCACCACACACACCACACACACACACACACACACACCACACACACACACACACACACACACACACACACACACACCACACACACACACACACACACACAACACACACACACACACACACACACACAACACAACAATATATACATACACGAACAGACAGACATGTTCAGACAGACGGACAGACAGACAGACAGACAGATGGCTGGGAGGTGATCTTACATTTCTTTGTGACTATGCAGACGCTTCACGCCAGGAATCCACATGGCAGGTCGGAGTCTGCTTTGGATAGGAGCCTGCCAGCGGCCACAGATGGTAGGCTTGGATTTATGATCCTCCTTTTGTTCTTGATAGAAATCAGAAACACACATTAGTTAACACAGATTATATATAACAAGAAGAAGAAGAAGAAGAAGAAGAAGAAGAAGAAGAAGAAGAAGAAGAAGAAGAAGAAGAAGAAGAAGAAAAAAGAAAAGAAGAAGAAGAAGAAGAAGAAGAAGAAGAAGAAGAAGAAGAAGAAGAAGAAGAAGAAGAAGAAGAAGAACAACAACAACAACAACAACAACAACAAGAAAAAGAAAAAGAAGAAGAAGAAGAAGAAGAAAATCTCATGTTTCTGTCTTTACTTGTCTGTCTGTCCGGGCTCGGGCTGTCTCCAGCTTTCTGTCTGTCTGTCTGTCTCTCTGATTCACTATTTTTTATGTAAAATTTGTACGTAATGTATGTATGTATGTATGTATGTATGTATGTATGTATGTATGTATGTATGTATGTATGTATGTATGTATGTATGTATGTATGTATGTATGTATGTACTCTCTCTCCTTATGTAAAATAGGTATGTATATACACATATATATATGTCTGTCTGTCTGTCTGTCTGTCTGTCTGTCTGTCTGTCTGTCTGTATGTATGGATGGATGGATGGATGGATGTGTGTGTATGGATGTATGGATGTGTGTATGCATGTATGCAAGCGTGCGTGCGTGTGTGGTGGTGTGTGCGGTGCGTGCGTGCGTGCGTGTGTGTGTGTGTGCATGTGTGTGTGTGTGTGTGTGTGTGTGTGTGTGTGTGTGTGTTGTGTGTGTGTGTGTGTGTTTATTCTTTTATATCGAGGATAATTGAATAAGTACTCATGTGCTTTTTTTTTTTTTTTTTTTACTCCAGTCCCCGTGTGTATGCAGTTTTGTAAATCTCGTCATCTGTTCCCACCGGCACACAATGGCCCACTTTTACGAAAAGTGGAACAGGACTTAACGTGTGCACAAGATGTTCCGCGTGCGTTCACACACGGGGCCAATCATCAGTGCTGACTCCACTCTCCCCAAAAGTCTTTCGGATGAGATTGTAAACCGAGGCCCCGTGTGCGAACTCACACAGAACACCTTGCGCACACGTTAAATCCTGTTCCGCTTTTCGTAAGAATAGGCCATTGTGTGCCAGTGGGAACAGATGACAATATTGACAAAACTGCATACACACGGGGACAGGATGAAAAAAGTACATGAGTGCTTATTCCATTATCCATTATTATAATAAATACATAAAATCTACTTCAAATGCAATCATGTTGTTTATAGCCCCACCGACCACACAGATCGTTATCGGGGCTGTCATCTTGTCAAATTTTAAAACTCATATTAAAACTATGCAGCCATATAGAGATTAAAACGGGGTATAAAACCAACTCTACTGTCCTTGCTTGTATCGACGCCCTGGTCAAGTGTGGATGATGATTTTGAACCTGAATTGTTAGTAGGTTGTTATTCATGTCCTTTTTTTGTTGTTTGTTTGTTTCTGTGCAGTCAATATCAAACTTTGCATTATCACGTTCTCATGGTGGAATCTGGGGAACCAATAAACTGGTATGATGTTTGCTATATTATCTGTATTATTTTCCTTCATAAAGTCTTAGGTATAACTACGTATAAGCTGTAGAAAAGAGAAATCCCTAGCTCCTGTGGGATACAGCTGAGCTAGCTGCTGTAGGCTAGGCCTATTGTTGGCACTGTACTATTTATTTATTTATTTATCTATTTATTTATTTATTTATTTATTTATTTATTCTTTTATATCGAGGATAACAGAATAAGCAATCATGTGCTTTTTTTCATCCGGTCCCCGTGTGTATGCAGTTTTGGAAATATTGTCATCTGTTCCCACCGGCACACGATGGCCTACTCTTACGAAAAGCGGAACAGGACTTAACGTATGCGCAAGATGTTCTGCGTGCGTTCGCACACGGGGCCTCGGTTTAAAGTCTCATCCGAAGGACTTTTGGGGAGAGTGGAGTCAGCACTGATGTTAACTCCAGGAGAAAAATCTCCTCGACCGGACTCGAACCCGGGTCGTCAAACTGTGAGCGTAATGTTCTGACCACTAGGCTATCCGTCCCCCGTACTAGGCAATGTAAGCGGACTTGACAGGAATTTTCAGCATAACTTGTGCCGGTTGATTCCAAATCGATTCCAATGGGTCACCGATGGAGCAAACAAACAAAAAAATAGGTCAAAATTAAGATAAATCAAATCTGATTGCAAATCCTTATAATATGGCCAAAACTAAACTTCTGCCCCAAATTTTATAATTTTCTTTCAAGCGCAACATATCTTGGGCCTCTAAAGGGTTAAAGTGAGAAAAGACCTCTTTAAAATCATGCATCTGGTGCATTTTTAATGATTTTAAGAGCTAGTACTGTTACTTTCTTGTGGGGTTCCCTCACACAGTGGAATCTGTTTTAATGCAAAAGTTGACAAGTCTTGCAAAAAATGTATATGGGGCGAGGTGTAGAAATGATTCTTGTGAAATAAATGTTCCGTTATATCTCTACATAAGGGATAAAACTTGCTATAAAATGCTTACTGGAAGCATTTCAGAAAGACCAGCGATTCTGCTTTCTTTATGATGGATGTATAAGTAATGTAGGCTAATATATATATATTTTTTAAAGAAGCTTACTTTGATATCTGGCAGTCTGTGATTGGTACAATCGTAGAAATGTGTTATCTCTCACGCACAGATATAAACTAAAAATGCTTAGAAAACAAAAACCTCGAAAGATATAAACTCTATTTGCGGTGGAGAGATAACATTTTACCTGTTGTGTCTTGAATCAATCGCTTGATCAGCTTTTGTCTGAACCATTGCTATTGTTGGACATTGTGTGTTTGTGCTGATAAGAAGTCCGATAATTCAGAATTTGCAGTTTCTTAAAATTAGTTTTATATCTCAATTATGTTACCTGACATTGTCTTCAGCTATTGTTCAATTTTTCGTGTTAGCTGTGTGTGTGTGTGTGTGTGTGTGTGTGTGTGTGTGTGTGTGTGTGTGTGTGTGTGTGTGTGTGTGTGTGTGTGTGTGTGTGTTGTGTGTGTGTGTGTGTGTGTAAAATGACTTGATGTGAATAGACGTTAAATTGATCACACACACACACACACACACACACACACACACACACACACACACAACACACACACTCACACACACACACACACACACACACACACACACACACACACACACACACACACACACACACACACACACACACACACACACACACATATATATATATATATATATATATATATATATATATATATATATATATATATATATATGTGTGTGTGTGTGTGTGTGTGTATATATATATATATATATTATATATATATATTATATATATATATATATATATATATATATATATATATATATATATATATATATACATATAATATAGATATAGATAGATATAGATATATGTATGTATGTATGTATGTATGTATGTATGTATGTATGTATGTATGTATGTATGTATGTATGTATGTATGTATGTATGCATACATGTGTGTAAATTTGCATTGTCTGTCTGCAAGAACAAATGTCTCCATATTGGATGCATTAACCTTCCACACCTTCTTCCAGTCTTTCTCCATACACCCCCTCCCCCATCACCCCCCTCAACCTTTTAAAAAATTATTTTAAAAATAAAATAAAAATTTTTAAAAAAACACAATCACGACAGACAAAAGCCGCGACTTGCTTCATAATCACTGAGATCAGACAACTGAACTTTAGCATAAAACAGAACATTACCGAGCTAAGATGACCAAGTCCATGTAAAAAGAATAACTTCTCTCCAGTGTATATAATATAGCTTCTATCCAGAGAGCAAATAAGAAACTTTAACCATCTCCTTAATTCTTCTCATTCGTTTATCTATCCTTTTATTTGAAGAATTCTGGAATGATCTCCCATGTGCATTTCTAATCCAGTCCCTCTTGCGTATGCACTTTTGTAAATTTCGTCATACGTTCCCACCAGCACACAAATGGCTTATTCTTTCGAAATACGGGACATGCTGTTGTTTTCAATGTTTGTTCCAAATAAAAACTATTTAAAACCAAATACGGGACAGGTTTTAACGTGTTAGCAAGGTGGTCTGCTACGTTTACATACCAGGGCCTCAGTTTATAGTCTCATCCAAAGGGGGGGGGGGGGGGGGGGGGGGGGAGGTCGGCACTGAGGTTAACTCCGCGGAATGGGGAGATCCTGTTGAACTGTGGTCTCGGTGGTGGCTTGAACCCGGGCTTGTCAGCTCGCAACGTGTAACGGGATGGGATCTAGCCTAGTGGTCAGAACATTGCGCTCGCAATTTGAAGACCCGGGTTCGATTCCCGGTCGAGGGGATTTTTCCTCTGGAGTTAACATCAGTGCTGACTCCACTCCCCTCAAAAGTCTTTCGGATAAGACAGTACACCGAGGCCCCGTGTGCGAACGCACGCAATACATCTTGCGCACACGTTAAATCCTGTTCCGCTTTTCGTAAGAGTAGGCCATCGTGTGCCGGTGGGAACAGATGACATTTACAAAGCTGCGTGCACACGGGGACTGGATGTAAAAAAAAAGCACGTGAGTGCTTATTCCATTATCCTCGATAATAAAGAATAAAATAAATAAATAGAATAAATAACGCTCTAACCACAAGGCTATCCCGCCTTACACTCGAAACACCAGCCATAATCAGGCGTGTCCTTGTTAAGATAATTATTCAGTGGGAAGGAAGGTGGCAGGATGGTTAGGACGTTCGCCTGACAACAAGTAAACCGTGTGGTTCTGGGTTCGATCCCCAGCCTCGTCCTTTCTTCCCAATTTGACACACACAAAAAATCGAACCGAATGTCAAAGTCATTCGGATGAGACTATAAACCGAGGCCCCGTGTGTGAACACTCGCAGAACATCTTGGGCACATGTTAAAAACCAGTCCCGCCTTTCATAAGAGCAGGGTATTGTGTGCCGGTAGGAGCCGGTGACCAAAAAAAAAAACCCAAACAAAAAGGGCATGCACACAGGTAATGTGTTTAGACACCATCCCTGAGGAAAAATCGGGGAGTTGGAGTCCCCAGGGCGGTTCGGGGCTGTAAGCCTATACGGCAACGTTCTGGCGGCTCCTGCAACGGCACCACTGGAACCATTCATATCGGCAATTGCTTTTCCAGTGGACTATTCCAGCGACATGGTGGGGGGAGTAGGGGTCTGCTGCATGGGTAACAGCTTGCCGGCCCTCCACACTGACTTAGCCTACCCAGGCTTTGCGCTGTAGAGCCTAGAGCCGCAACTCCATAATTATTATAGTCTTCCGAGACTGACGGATGCTTATACTTAGGCTATTCAGTATTCTTAGGCCTACTCCCTTGTTTGTCTTTCTAGTTATTCTTCTCTTAGTCTGAGTATGAAGAAGGTTCTGCCTGCCTTACCTCTAAGAGGCGTTTTCTCATCCACTTCTTTCTGTTCTGGAGACGCCTCCATGTCTGGATGACTGCTTGATGTGCGCCTGGATATCAAGACTGAAGAAAGTAAGTTGACTGGTGACAGTTGCCGATGATAACCGTTGTGCTGTTGTGCTCAACACGAAAGCAAGGTAGGCAGGCAGGCTGTGTCAGTGACAATGTCACATGTAGGTAGCGATCTATATAATACAGTGTTATCAGTGTCTACTAGTCTGTCACTACTTGTCATGTCGGACTGTGAGTGCGCATTTCGGGACGTGAGCTCGCGCGAGCGCGGGCCGTGTGGGTGTTGTGTGTGTGTGTGTTGTGTGTGTTTGTGTTGTGTGTGTGTGTGTGTGTTGTGTTGTGTGTGTGTGTGTGTGTGTGTGTGGTGTGTGTGTGTGTGTGTGTGTGTGTGTGTTGTGTGTGTGTGTGTGGTGTGGTGTGGTGTGTGTGGTGGTGGTGGTGGTGTGTGTGTGTGCGTGCGGTGCGTGCGTGCGCGCTGCGCGCGCGCGCGCGCGTGGTGTGTGTGTGTGTGTGTGGTGGTACGTGCTGTCGGTGTGAGGTGTGGTGTGGTGTGGTGTTGGTGGTGGTGGTGGTGTGTGTGTGTGTGTGTGGTGCGTGCGTGGTGGTGTGTGTGTGTGTGTGTGTGTGTGTGTGTTGTGTGTGTGTGTGTGTGAGAGAGAGAGAGAGAGAGAGAGAGAGAGAGAGAGAGAGAGAGAGAGAGGAGAGAGAGAGAGAGAGAGAGAGAGAGAGAGAGAGAGAGAGAGAATCAAAGTTTTATTTCCAGATGGTATATTTCAGATATGTGTCTGTGTGTGTCGGGGGGGGGGGGGGGGGGGGGGGGGGGGGGGGCTTAAACGTTAGTATGGTTTGGTTATTGGTGGTCAGTCTGTGTGATAAGTAGATTGAAGGTGACCAGTCTGGCCAAGTTTTTCCCGAAAGCACACAGCAGATGTGATGTAATGAAGCGTAAAAAAAAAATGATTCGAGCTTACTGTCGCGTAAAAAAAGTATTAATAGTCAGGTCAGAGGCTTCCTCTGCTATTGGTAACCATGTAACCCAGTACTACCTGTCACATGTGGGGAGTAAACTCAACCTAAAAATCTGACTTGGAGAGGGATGGGCTCCGCCAGGTTTGATTTGCCCAAAACACATCTATGATGACAACAAGCGAAATCTCCGTACTGGATCACCATCTGGAACGATAGAATTATATCACTTAAGTCCAAGATTAGACTAATGCGCTCCCTTGTCATATCCACTTTCATGTAGGCCTATGCCTGTGAATCATGGACCTTGACTGCAGATTTGGAGAGAAGAGTACAGGCAGTAGAGATGAGATGCTTCCGGAGACTCCTTGGCATCTCCTACAGAGACCACATAAGCAACGAAGACGTATATAACAGATTCCAGCAAACCATTGGTCCCTGCGAAAATCTATCAATTGTAAAGAAGCGTAAAATTAAATGATACGGGCATGTCACAAGATCAAAAGGACTTGCAAAAACAATACTGCAAGGCACTGTCCAAGGAGGAAGAAAAAGAGGCAGACCAAAGAGGAGATGGGAGGACAACATCAACGAATGGTCAGGCCTAGAACTCAGCAAAACCCTGAGAAAGGCAGAACAGAGAGAGGAATGGAGGGAACTGGTTGTCAAGTCTTCATGGGTGCCCCCACGGTCGCCAGACTAAGGGATAGATAGAAGAAGTATTAGCTTTAATGTGCAGCTGTGGAGTTGCGGTGTTCTTATTTTCGCATTTTATTTCTGTAATGTTATTTACACCTGTCAAAATCAAGTAATTTTGTATTGAGATATATGGTTGATTGATGATAAACTTTCATGTCTTTGACTTTGATTGTAAAAGATACGAAACTTCGAAATTTACTTTTCATAATAGTGACCTTATTTTGGGCAGTGATTCAATGGTCGTATGACAAGGAAGAACACAGTCATCTCGTGACTACTTTATCGAGGTAATTCAGCACATTTATCAGGCTTATAATTTATATATACACCATTTGCTTTTGTTTTATTGTCTTATTCTCAGGAAAACGTTTTAAAGAATATTGTTGCATCCCTGCTTGAAGCACATTTGTGTTTTAGTCTTCATAAATTTTGCTCATTTAGGCCTAGCTAACTCGGTGTTGTGTTTGCATTTTCTATTTTATTACTTCCGATTTGGACACATCATTTCTCAGGGCTGTGGCCACTGTCAGTATATTTCCTACATAAGAGTTTTGCATCATGATCGACGTTGGATTGTGAGTACTATATCTTAAGACTATCGTATCGAATTATGTTGTTATAAGTCGAAAACGAACAAAAATTAAAATGCACCGTCTCCTACAGTCGTAGCCTTCTCGTAGACAGTTGGATTTAGAGTGTAAACATCACTTACTCTGGCTACAGCCAGAGGAGTTTACTCGTCTCCAGCGGGCCCTTTGATCAAGCCAACCCCTTATGGCCAAGAAGCTTTTAGTAATTTTTTTTTTTAGAGAAATGACAAAGTGAAAAATCTCCTGTTGATCAAAAAATATTCTCCTTGAGGGTTTAACTTTGAAGGGGCTCTGATGTCTTACCAGAGGGCACAAGTCATGAGGTATGCCATGTGGTGACAGTGATATTATATATCATACAGTGATAATCAAATTCATTAGAACACATGTCCTCCGTCTTACCTTTCAAAGAACAGTTTCGAGACTAAATGTTCACTACTGGGCAGTCTTGGGGAGGGAAGGGGGGGGGGGGGGGGGGGGGGTTGTTGACCTCTGATATAAGCTGATAAAGACAAAGTTAATATGACTTGGTTTCCTCTCAAAGGCAAAGGGCAGAAGTGGAGAAGGTGATTTAGTCACATAGAACTTTTAACACACCTCCTTGAATGCTGAACACATGGGCCAGACCATGATTAACGCTTGACTACCCTTGCCCAGAAATTTTCCGTGACTAAATGTGACGCTCCACCACATAATGAGTCGCATTGCACCAGTGGTCAATGTTTAGTTATTGACATGTTATTAATCTGCAATAAAATGTTTATTCAATACAAAAAACAGATTGAAAATCGGTTAATTCTTTGAAAATTTTTTACATATTCAACTGATACACCCCAGGACATGGCAAAATGAGAAATCAACAAGTTTAGCATTGTAATAGGTAGTCAGAATGAGGGCTTGGGTATTTCTAAAACACGTTTAAAAGCAAAATTATGCCGCAATATTTCATTACAAAATACAAAGTAGAATAGTGGCTATAGTTTTATAATCAGTCAAAATCAACTCTTTAATGGCTCCTAGCGGAAAAGTGGGGCAGGTGCTAAGCGACTCATGAACCATTCTGAACTATTCTCTTGATTTATCAAATCTGCTAATGCCTGTTTTTAGTGTGAAATAACTGCTATTTTTATTTTTGGTGTGGGGTGTTGTTTTTCTTTGCTCTCTCTTTATAAAAAAAAAATAGAGGGCAGGAAAGCCTAGTGGTTAGAGCATTGTGCTTGTCATCTGATGGCCTGGGATTGAGCCACCACAGAGGTGCCAGTTTCTTTAAGGGAATTTTATCCTTGAGTTAATGTCAGCACTGACTCCACTCCCCAAATGTCCTTTGGATGGGACCATAAACTGAAGTCGGTTGTGTGAACACATGCAGAACATCTTGTGCACATGTTGAAAACCTGTTCTGTGTTCCAGAAGAGTGGGTTATTTTGTTCTGGTAGAGCATGTACATTTTTTCTTTTGAAAAGGCATGCACACAGGTGTCGTGTTTAGACACCATCCCTGAAGTCAGAATGTGGCTAGCTTAATAGTGTGTAAATATGGTTTCATACACAAAAATCCTACCATTGGGTAACCTCAGAGATCTCTAGTTGAGGAATGGGAAAAAAAGGAATTTATATTATAAAAAAAAAAGGAAATAAAATTGTTCTCACAAAATCTAATTTTGTTGGTGTAGACGTGTCACCTTATGCTTGGTTGTATCTGAATGGGATGCCCAGCCAGAGTTGTTTGTGGCATAGATCAATTTTATAATTTGTTCTGTCAGATTGGCATGGATGTATTATATGTAGCATTGTAAGAGGGGAAAGTTTGGAGGGAAATAGGTCCATACCCAACAAAGGGAGGACGACAGCTGTGCAGTTTGTCGATATATGATTCGCTTAGCTCGCCAGTGCCAGCTGCTGTGAGCCCGTGTCACTTCATACCAACTATTGATTCAGATCTGTGTATCAGTCAGAACTCTATATACATACTTATAATGTAATCCTTGCAAAACACTTGCCTTCAGATATATTATTCATGTTACTTCTGAGCCAGTTTCAGTCATTGTGTATACATGTCAGTTTATCTTTTTGCTTTCACGGTTTCAGCAATAGTTTTCTCCAGTTAGGGTATGTGTACACAGCTGTTAGTCTGAAAATTGTTTTTTCACATTAATCTTTTGGTTTTGTTTGGTTCTTGTCAGAAAGGCTGAACAGCTTGAAGCCTAAAGATTAGTAAAGTCCGTGGTGCAGCCAGCAATGTTTTGTGTGTGGGTAGTCAGATTGCTCCTGAAGGCAAACCCCTTCTCTCTTAACTCAACAAGGAAGCATGGGGTGTACAATCTGAATCTTTCATGCAGTGTTTAAAAGTTTGTATTATTAATCTGTATACCATTTTTGATGACTTTCTCTGCTTGAAATTTGGGCTGCTCTCCCTGGGGGGAACTTATTCTGAATATATATATTGTCACAAGTGCAGCGTCACCAATTTTTTCAGAATTTTATTTTCCCGTCTGCAAGTGTGTTTGTTTCCTTATGAGAGTGGCTTTAGTTTTGTGTTCAGAATTTTTCCAGCCCTGGACAAGTCTCTTTGTTATGGGTTCTTTTAGAGTTATGGAATTGAAATCAGATGCATACTCCAGGGGAAAAAGTCCTCTCAAAAGGACACCTCATGGGAAGTTTGCACCCACACCCGGTCTTATTTACTGTTAAATCTTGAGATCAGTCTTTTTTTTCTTGTCTTTTTTTTTTTTTTTTTAATAATTTTTTAAATTTTGAGATCAATGTCAGTTCAGATCTCAAAACTTTTGATTTTAATGTGTACATTCATTAAGTTTCTCATTCTTTATTATATTGAATTTGAAGTGTAGTAGTTAATGTCTTGTTCTTTCTTTTGGATGGCTCTAACTCTTAAGGTCCGTTGATGAGGCTGAAGTGATTGCTGGCTATGAAATCCTTTCAGACTCTTTCTCCCACTAGTGTGCCATTGTCTGTGCTGGAATTCTCAGCAACATCTGACAATAATTAAAAAAAAACTATGTAATTGCCCCAGTTTTCACAGTTATTAGCCTGATTAGGTCATGATGTTCTTTTGGGAAGAGTGCTGGTGAAGGACTGAACGGTATAAAATGAAAACTTCTTTCTTCACCTCATGAAAAGTCCGAGCTAAAATCAAAAAGAAAATGCCTTCCTTTCAGAAATTATTTTTCTCTCTCTCTCTCTCTCTCTCTCTCTCTCTCTCTCTCTCTCTCTCTCTCTCTCTCTCTCTCTCTCTCTCTCTCTCTCTCTCTCTCTCTTTTTTTTTTTTTTTTAGTTATACCCCCACCCCCTGCAATATTAAAAAAGAGCCTGAAGGATTTAGTAATAATAAATATGTATATAATGTATATTATGTGTCTGCATAAAATCTTCGCGCCCTGTCATATGTCATGTGATGTATTGATTTTGTTGCAGGGGAACTTGGCGGGTTATCAAAAACCTCAATACCATCACATAACTCAAGAGCCTTGGGGTATAAGAAGGTGTAACATCTTGTCTCAGTCGCTGAGGATGTCTTCTTCAATGTTGACCTTTCAGACGAGATGCAGGCTTGTTATGTAATAACACTTTGTAGGTAACCACTGCCTTCCCCAATCGGCATGAAAATTTTTTTATTGAAAATTCCATTCAAATGAGATTAGTTGCCACCTGAGATTGAACTTGCTTGAGAAACCAAGTACAGAAAAAGTAAGAAGTTGACAAATTCAAACTGAAAACGCAAGTATACTGAAGAAGGGGAAAAAAAATTGAGAGTTTAGATCAGAACCTAAACTTTGACAAAGGAAATCATGTCGGCCGCCAGTGTGACTACAGCGAGCAAGAAGAACAAGTTCCACATCGATGAGTCGGACCTGCTGTGCAAAAATGGCTGCGGTTTCTACGGCAACCCGGCCTGGCAGAACTTCTGCTCCAAGTGCTACAGAATGTACCGCCAGCCAGGCAAGCCACTGCAACATGACTGCAGGGGAGAGTGGTGTGTGAGTTTTTTTTTTTTTTTTTTTTTTTTTTTTTTTGTGTGTTTTGTGCGTCCGTTGCTGTTGCGTATTTATTGGTCAGTTGTTGTTTCCGGGGTCGGGAGAAGAGAGATCAATATAGGGGGGGGACAGAGAGGGGTGAGTGGGTACTTGGTGGTGAGTGGTTTCTATACTAGAATTAGGATGAACCCGGTACCATCCAGTCCGGAATCCCGCTGCACAACCGACTGCGCCATGGCGAGATAGTAGAGTGTGTAGAAGGTTTGTGTGTGGTGTTTGTGTGTGTGTGTGTGGTGTGTGTGTTGTGGGGGGTGTGTGTGTGTGTGTGTGTGTGTGTGTGTGTGTGTGTGTGTGTGTGTGTGGTGTGGGTGTTTGTGTTGTGTGTGTGTGTGTGTGTGTGTGTTGTTTGTGTGTGTGTGTGGAGAGGAGAGAGAGAGAGAGAGAGAGATGAGAGAAGAGAGAGAGAGAGAGAGAGAGAGAGAGAGAGAGAGAGAGTACTATGAGAGGGAGAGAGATTTTAAAAAATTATTTTTTCTTTTATATTGAGGATAATGGAATAAACACTCGTGGGCTTTTTTGCATCCAGTGCAGTTTTGTAAATCTTGTCATCTGTTCCCACCGGCCACACGATGGCCTACTCTTACAAAAAAGCGGAACAGGATTTAATTCGCACACAGGGCCTCGGTTTATAGTCTCATACAAAGGACTTTTTGGGAGAGTGGAGTCAGCACTGATGCTAACTCCAGGGGAAAAATCCCCTCGAATGGGAATCGAACCTGGGTCATCAAATCAATAAGGTGTATTTATTTTATATATTATAAACATGTCATTAGTTGTCATCACAGAGTAGAGAGAGAGATAGAGAGTGTGTGTGTGTAATATGACACAGAGACCGAGAGAGAGAGGCAGAGAGGCATTATGCTGTTATGGGGAGTATATTTTGTTAGCGATGGGTTCTTCATGTGCGTTCATGTATCATCTGTTTGGTCCATAATGGCACTCTTATTATTCAGTAGAGGCTACATGTATGTATAATTATGTGTCTGTCATTCACATTGTACACATACTACTGGAATCATAACACCATACATGCATAATAAATCATGTAAGTGCAGTGATACAGATAGATCTAGTCTATCTAGATCTATCTGTGTTTGCTGTTGAGTCGTGCTCTGCTCCAAACTATCTGTGCAATTAAACCTTTCTCAAACCAGCACTGGGGTTGGTTTTTTTTTATGTATGTTAGCTGTGATGACTAATATTCAGGAACAACAAAACATAAGAGGCTAAGTGACACTCAGTAATGATACTAAACAGACAGATAATTACAGTACAAAAGGCATTGTTCCTTCTGTTGAAGTGGACACATGGTAACAGTTTGTTCAGTTCATGAATTGTGAAAAGCCAAAGGAAGAGAAGGGAGGGGGGGGTTGTTCTGGATGAAGATAATAGACCTTGTGATAAACCTTATTTGTGCACTGATGACATGTTTATTTAAATATCTAATGACATGTTTATAAATATACACCTTATTGATAATTATCAGGTAACAGCCTGTTACAGCGTTAGTGTGGTAGAAGTGGGTCCAGTATTGATCCCTCTCCATTCTTCCCCATCTCTCTCGCACTTCCCTATCCCATTTCATAAGTGGGGCAGTGTACAGATTTAGGCCTGTTCCAAGCAGCATGTTGACTCTGAGGTGTTTGGGTGACATGTTTGAGGTACATAAATTTCAAAGCATCTGCTTATGACTTAACAATACCATCATGCAATGTTCTGCCTTTGCATACTCTGTTATTGGTATCCTCTTGTTCCTGTAAGGGTTTTATTTCTTTTCCATTTCTTCTTCTTTTTCCCTTAACCCCAATGGGAATTATTGAGGTATTGCATGGACATATTGCTCATTAATTTCCTCCAATTTTTATGTCGGTTGTATACCAAAGCCTGGGTCTCTGCAAAAGGTTTCCCTGTCTGTTGTGCAATGTTTGTTCATCCACCTTTTTTTCAGTCTACCTGTTTATTTCTCTCCCTTGACAGATCCAGCAGTGCAACAGTTTTAGTGAAGCCCTCGGATCTTGTTTCTTGCCCATAGCAACATGGTTTTTAAGGTAAACTCGACGAAAAAAGAGAAGTATGTTGGTGAGTAGTAAGTACTATGTATCTATAGAGTCTGTTGAGCCAGATCTATTAGAGAAATGAGCATCCCCAAAGGTGGAATGCAGCTACCTTTAAAGTTGATGGTGGGTAAAAATGGTCACATACACAAAATCACACCATCGGTGAACGGTGGAGCTCTGGCTGAAGAGTGGAGAAGATAATAACAGAGAGAGGATAACTGAAGAATTCAGTTGTGGTGTGGTTGGTGATTAGGACAGGTCAGTTTGCAAATGAAACAAAACCTCTCCGGGTTCCTTCCCTTTTTATCAGCATGAGATTCACAGTCACACTAGGCAGCAAAAGGGATTGATGATGAATTCGTCTACTGGTGCTGGTCGGGCTCTCCCTTTTACTGAGGTTTGTGACCACAGCTATTTTCCTTCAAGTCTATTAATTTTTAACCCTCTTAGTCCCCAACCAGGATTTGCTGGGATTGAATGATTGCCCCCCCCCCAATCCGGGATTTGCAGGGATTTACACACAGTAGATTTCCATCACGCTGTGACCATCACTAATTGCTACCACATATCAAAGCTTTATCAGGCTAGAAGTAGAAACCCTGCTGAGAGACTGGAAGTAATTATATTTATAGCTACTGGTATGTACTTAGAAGGAGGAAAAGGCGAGCATGTGTGCCTGACCTGATTTTGTGATGGAATGTGAAATCTAGGGCAGTTTGTGTTCAGAGAGTCTGAATGCAAGAGGGTTAACTAATCATTGGGTCTTAAGATCAGAGCATTCTCAGTTAGCTTGTTTGCCTTATTTGGAAAAGAAACTAGGACAAACTGTACATGTAGCAAAGTTCTGTTGTTAGATAATAGATGACTGTAAAGACAGAGTCAGCAACGTAGAAGTCTCTTCATCATTTTCATAGCCTTTGGCTGTAGTGTTGGGTTCGTGGTTCATTTGAAGATGTGTCATCCATGATGAGATATAATATACACATCACACTGCTTGGCTTAAGCTGAAAGTACAATTTGTGTCTGATGCCCTCAGGGCTTAGACCGTGCTTTTGTATTATAATCTGTATAACTGTGAACATAGGCTATAGGCTTTCCACATCATGAGTACATACTTTTGGCATAGCAATAACTTGCAAGATAGGAAAATGTCTTTGCTCTGCAGTAGTGTGCTAGTGTCATCTATTCGTGAATAACTGAGGACTATCAAGATGATCAAGAATAGTTTAAATACTAAACCAGACCAGTCACTTGTGTTTGATGAAGGTGAGGTTCACATACATGTATGAGAATGTCAGAGGGTTTCTGGAAGAGTGTAAGTTGTAAATTTTCTAAAGATCTACCATTTTAAACCAGCATTGAGTGTGAAACAGTACACTGTACAATTACTTAGCCCAATATTGAACACATCTATATATAGATCATCAATAAGTTGAATAGGTGTCATAATAATACTATTAGTTTGAAGCAGTTTTAGTTATTTATATTCTTGTTCAGCCCATGTTTAAATCATGCCCATATAAGTAACATTGGATTGGGTTTTTGTTTTTATTTATCATTATTTTATCATTCATATATTTTGTTTGTTGATTTTTTTTTTCATCTTTAGAATTTTGAACAGTATCCTGCCCTTGTGGAGACATTTTGCTTGTTTACTAGTTTTACTTTTATTAGTTTTCTATTTTGTTTGTTTAATTTTTTGCCATTTTATTTTCAGAATTTCAGTACTCTGCCCATTTGGAATTTGTGTACTAGAAATTTCGTTTTTTTGCCCCATGCTTTTTGTATCTGATCTGTTACTTTTCTTTTCTTAGTCTTGTTTTGTTTGTTTGATTTTTTTGTAATTTTGTTTTCTGAATTTCAGTATCCTACCCTTTGGGAAACCCTTTGTTTTAGAAATATTAAGTTCTCTCCTGTTTTTTTCCCTCATCTAGCTCATATTGAGCCACCGCTGTAGTCTAGTGGTTAGGGCGTTGGACTCGTAATCTAAAAGTTGCGGGTTCGATCCCAGCTTTCGGATATGGCGTTGTACCCTTGGAAAAGGCACTTTACGGCTATTTTCTCACCCCACCCAGGTGTAAAAGGGGTACCAACCTTGTGTTGGGGGTTAACCCTGCGATAGACTGGCGTCTTATCCAGGGGGGAGTCCACGACTCTCAGTCGCTTAACGCCACAGAAACCGGGATAAGCACCGGCCTGATGAGCCTTAAGCTCGGGACAGACAGCTCATATTACTACTTTGGTTTGGGTTGGGTATAGTTTTGTTATTTCATTTTCTGCTGAACTGGTTCATTTTTCAGGATTTAATTCAAAGATGTGTGTGTGGATCACAGAATTGAATTCTTGTGATACAAAAATTAAGTAATGTTTGGTGCCGGTTGTGAACAGGCTGTTTTTCTTTTGTTTTGTTAGACTATGCATGCTTTTCTCTTTTTTCCATTTCTGTTTTGTGTGTTGTATCTCCTATTGTTTGTATTCATGAGTTGGAAGTTTTTTGTTTAGAACTATTTCCTGGTTAAGAACACTACAGGGTCCTGTGGCAAATACAGTGACAACGTAACCTCAGTGCCAGGGGCATGTGTACAGTGATGCAGCAGGAAATGTTTGACATTGACTTGCCCAGTGTGTGTGTGTGTGTGTGTGTGTGTGTGTGTGTGTGTGTGTGTGTGTGTGTGTGTGTGTGTGTGTGTGTGTGTGTGACTCTGTGTGTGTGTGTGTGTGTGTGTGTGTGTGTGTGTGTGTGTGTGTGTGTGTCACTCTGTGTGTGTGTGTGTGTGTGTGTGTGTGTGTGTGTGTGTGTGTGTGTGTGTGTGTGTTCTCCTTTTTTCCTTCTAATGTCTGTCTCTTGTGTTTCTCTCTGAATCAGCGTCCAGGATCTTTCAGGCTCTGTATTATGTCTAAGCCAAACTTTACGTTTGGTTCTGTGGAGTTTGTGATGTTTTTTTATCTTTTCAGGTGTCTGTTGTGTTTTTAGTCCTGATCTGGTCTTAGTTCTAATACATGTAAGAAGCGCACACACGCATGCACACACGCACACACACGCGCACACACACACACAACACACACACACACACACACACACACACACCACACACACACACACACACACACACACCACACACACACAGAGGATGTTTAGTACAACTACAAGAAGGTAACAATTCACAGTCTATATACTATGCAGCCTATACAGTATACTGATATCATGCCACATTAATTGAGTCTTGTCCTGTCTTGTCTTGTCTTTGGAATCAAGTCCAGTCTCGTCTAGTCTAGACTGGTGACTGGTGTGATTTGGTCTCATCTGGTCTGGTTGAGTCTTTTTCAGATTGTGTCATAAAAATTATGATGATATCGTTATATCCTCCTTTGCAGCAAAATTTTCAGTGTGAAATTCTATTGGTCCCTCTTAGGAGAGAAGTTGGGACTCAAGATCTTCCTTCTTTGTTTTTAGTGTTTTGATGGATTTTTTTTTTTGCCTGTTCAAGTGTATGTGACTGTCCACTACAAAATATGTTGCTTGTCATCTTTTGTCATTTTTACCTGATAGCAATAATAGTAGTTATTGCTCGAACTGTCATAATGAACTTATGAAATGTTTATTTTTGGCTAGATTTGAGTTCACAGAAATTCACCCACCTTAAAGCTTTTATGAAAAATTTATTTTAAAAATCATGATATTCATTATTCATGGCAATAGCACTTTCAGAAAAGTTTCCATTTGGACATGATTATGAGGCTACCTCAATTTCCAGAAAGATTCCTTTTGAAAATTCTTAATGGAGGGGTTCTTAACCCAAGAATCTTTATCTCACTCTCTTGACATAACTGTTGAATTGAAAAAAAATTTAATTGCACAGAAGACCATGGAAATGGAAAAGTATAGATCTATCAGTAAGACATCTTAAAACACTGGATGTTGAGACTAAAATGATTGACCGACTCTTTGGTGACAAGTGGCTCATTTTTTGGTAGACAGTCATATGCCCAGTAGTTGTGTACCCAGCTTAGGAGAGTGAGGTTTTCTGCAGAATTCTGCCAGGGACAACTCTCTTTTTGCCATGGGCTCTTTAACATGCACTGATTATAAAACATTCATAACAAAGATACTGTCAAGTCATATGTTTGGAAATGATCATATACCCATACTATTCACTGAGTGCATGAGCAGTGAACAGTAAAACCAGAGAAATAACAGATTGAGTTTGCACATGCATGTAGAGGACGTCCTGACAAGAAGAGGGAAAAGGAGGAAAACAGAAAACAGGAAGAAGAGAAGAAGAAGAAGAAGAAGAAGAAGAAGAAGAAGAAGAGAAAGCTAAGCAGGAGGAAGCAGCAGCCAAAGCCAGGTAAGACAGTGGGTATCAGGATTGTGAGGAGACTGAGCACTACAACTTCTGCTGCTACTACTTCTGCTACTTCCACTACTTGTACTAGTTACTACTCCTCTGTCTAAGACTATCATCACCACTACAATTACTACTGTTGCTGCTACTACTACTACTACTACTACTACTACTACTACTACTACTACTACTACTACTACTACTGCTACTACTGCTACTACTACTACTACTATTACTGCTACTAACTACTACTACTACTACTACTACTACTACTACTACTACTACTACTACTACTACTGTTTCTACTACAACTATCACCACCACCACCATAAGTGGTGCTACTTTTTACTATAGGTATCATAACCACTGCCACCACCACCACCACTACTACTTCTACTACATCAAATAATGATGATAAGAGTAAGAGTGAAACTGGTAGTTAATAAAATAAAATGAAAAAAAAAAAAAAGATCCATAGTTAAATGTAGAATGACTAAGCAATAAATAGATTTGAAAGGAAGCAAACAAATGAGTGGACCAACACCAAGACAGATAATATGGTAAAATACAGCACTTGATAAGACATCCTTTTATATATAAATGTTTTGAAAGATTCCTTCCAACAATGACCACAAAAAAGCCACAGAGAAGAACCCTGCATGAAGGCAGCCTGCCAGTCCACTATCAGACTAACACTATGAATACACTAGCTTTTGAGTGTTGATTTTAAAATTCCTTTTCATCCCCTATCACATCAGTGAACATTTCGTTCATAACGCTTATTATTTTCATTTATATAATGATAAGAACTCGCAAGAAAACCCTATATAACTGTACAATACTTAGAAATGGAAATGCAGATTTGAAATTACTATTCATCCCCTATCACATCGGTGAACATTTCTTTAATAACAACACTCATTATTTTCATTCATATCATAAAAGAAACTCACGAGAAAACCCTGTATCACTCGGAATAATGCTCATTTAATATCATTGTCTAGTTCTCAGAGCTGTTATTTCTGTGTGCAGGCTGGAGACGGAGAAACCCGGAGACAGCAAGCCGTCGTTCTCCAAGTTTGAGATGAAAAAGACCCAGCAGGCCAACAAACGCTCCAACACGGTCCGATCTTTCTTCGCCAAAACAGCCTCCACTAAAGGTCAGACTGACGACAGAGAGAAAGGTGCCACCACAGGTTTCTAGATAATTGTATTTGCAACTTTTTTTGTTTTTTTGTTTTGTTTTTGTGGGTCTTTTTTTGAAGGGTTGGGTGGGTGGTTTGGAAAATGAATGTATCACTGGGGTTCTGTGTTTTTGGATTACAGTGCTTTAATGTTACTCAGGTCAAAAACAAACAAAAGAGTAGCGAGATGATTACAAGTGTGAATGATTAGCCTGCAGAAAACAGAACAAATATAGCAATAATAAAGCAGAAAAAGGGGGAACTCCCCCCAAAAAAACAGGAAATAATGTAAGCCTGAAAGTTCTACAAGTATCCAAAACTAATCAAATCTTTGGGGTTTTTTGTTTGTTATATTCTTTTTTTGAATAGTAGTTTGGGGTTTTTTTAATGACAAAACTTCCATTTTGGCCTAACAATCCTGGCATGGATGACAACATATTCTAGAAGAATGTTTTTAGTTAAAAAATTTTCATTTTTCTTTTTGGAAGCAACTTTTTGTTTATTTGCCTATTTTGTTACACATAACATAAGAATTATGGGTTTATTCACAATGAAATATTTTTTGGGTTTTAAATGTTTAGTAAATGTAAGTTACATTATCCTTGATTCAACCCTAGTTTATGTCAAATTCAGTCATATTAAGAATACACTTGCGTGGTTTGTACTGTCTATTAATCTTGTGTGCTTTGAAATAAAAAAATTATTCAAAATTGGAAGCTGGTTCTTGAGTAAATGTTTTTGTTAGGAGTTCTTCAGATTAATCGCTGGGGTAACCAGAGAGAAAATGCACTGCCTCACTTATCCCACCTGCGAATCATTGTGTCATGTGAGACTGTGACTGTACACACTGGATGAGAAATTTGTATGTATGGTGGTTTTCGTTTATCAAAGTACCTTGCCACATTGGCCTCTGCACTCCCAGCTTCAGAGCATTTTGGTTTTTGGTTTTATTGGAGTGTGTGAAGTTGTTATGCTAACAGCTTGTCATAAATGGGGACAATCTCCACCTAGCAGTCATTTCAGAATATGATATTTTAGTGTGAGCCTTGGCCTTTTTGCTTGCTTGCATTGATAACTCACACAGCTATTGGCCTGGATCACTTGTTCCCAGTGAAGAGTTTACTTTTTTTTTCTTTTGTTGACTATGTCATGTTCTGGCCTCATTCATCGTTTATGTGTAGAAAGAGAATTTTAACATACACACACATGCATGTGTGCGTGTCCCCGTGCGTATGTGTACCTGCACACAGACGCACACACAAACACACACACACAACATACTCCACTCTCCCCAAAAGTCCTTCGGAGGAGACTATAAACCGAGGCATAGTGTGCGAACGCACACAGAACATTTTGCGCAAATGTTAAACCCTGTTCCGCTTTTCATAAGAGTAGGCCATTGTGTGCCTGTGGGAACAGATGACAATATTTACACAACTGCATACACACAGGGACTGGATGTTAAAAAGCACATCAGTGCTTATTCTACACACACAGGTGCACTCACACACACACACACACAGGTGCACACACACACAGGTGCACACACACACAGGTGCACACACACACACACACACACACACACACACACACACACACACACACACACACACACACACACTCAGACAATATTTACACAACTGCATACACACAGGGACTGGATGAAAAAAAGCACAGGAGTGCTTATTCCATTATCCTCGAAATAAAAGAATAAAATAAATAAAAATTAAATTGAAAAATACACACACACACTCATACACACCCCCCCTCCACACACACACACACACACACACACACACACACACACACAATATAAAAGAAAGAATAAATAAATAAATTAAAAAAAAATAAATAAATAAAATAAAATAAATGAACACACACACGTTCAAACTTAAGCTTTTCCTTCCACACACAAAAAACAAATCAACCAGAAGAAGGACAAAAAAAAAAAATTTTTTCTTCCAAATTCCAGAATCGTCTTCCACATCGCCCTCGGCCCCGAAAGAGTCGCGGCGCTCCAGCCTGGAGAGCCAGAAGGTGGGGGGAGAGTTTGCGGAGTTTCTGCGCACGCTGCGTAAAGCCCCCGCCATGGAGGTGTCGAAGATGGTGCGGGGGTTCATCGAGCGTGTGCAGCACAACATGGACATGCCCATCGAGGAGCAGTCGGAGATGGTGCAGGACTTCTACCAGAACCTGGCCGACCGCATGGCCACCCAGGCTGTGTTTAAAGGTGTGTGTGTGTGTGTGTGTGTGTGGTTTGTTGTCTGCTTCGTTGTTGTGGTGGTTAGTGTTGTGTTGGTTTTTTTTTGTGATGTTTGGTTTTATGTTTTGTTTGTTTTTACAGAGATTTTTTTTTTTTACCCTCTTTGTCCCAAACCGGGATTTGCCGGGATTGAACAATTGCCCCCCCCCCCCCCCCGTGAATCCCGAACCGGGATTTGCTGGGACTTACACACAGTAGATTTCCATCATGCAGTGACCATTGCTAATCGCTACCTGTCACAACACAAAATCCCCAGCGTCCAAAAAGGACGAGGTTAGATCTTCTGCTGTAACTAGCTCGTTTAAAATTCGTCCGGAAAAGGGGTGGCGGTCACAGCAATCTCTCAAAGCACAACTCAAAAGGCAAAAATAAACATTTACAAACAAGACGCTTTATTTCACTTCCATACACATTTAAACAATTCTAAGCTAGCATGCCCCTTTTCCCCCCTCCGCCCTTCCTAACACCCCTAACCCTCTACACAAATATATGTAAAGAAGAAAAAGAAATAAATGAAAATAATACTCTCTCACACACAAATTCTCACAGTCAGTTCACAGTGGGGGAAAAGGCATCAGGACAGGAAACGTGGGGGGACACTCAACTTTCACAAATGTCACAGTGCTGACGTCGAGGCGCTGAACGCGTTGGACGCCAGTGTCCAGCTCAGGCTCGCCGCATGCTGTGGAAAGTCCCCGCTCCACTCGTCATCCTCTCTGCTAAGATGACCCGGAGAGGTCTGCTGGAATGCCGGGTGCGGTGTTCTGCCCGACACGCTGTCCAGACCCGAGGTCTGTCCCACCCGACATTCAGTCCCGTCTGCCCCAAAACACAAACGGCCCCTGCTGCCGCCTGCCCACACACAAACAACAAGCTGTGGCCAGGAATTAATGTTTGGTCACATAATGAGTGTCAACCCCCCTCCATCCCTTGCCTTCCCCCACCTTAACAATCCACAACAATTTCCATAATAACAATTTCCATAGTAACTCCTCCATGAGGTTACAACTGTAAGTTCAAATAAACTGTCACACAGACATACAAATAAACACAACATAACCTCTGACTGCAACATATGTTCCCACAGTCAGAGGAACAGGACGGATTACTGGGGTAGTGCTTCAATCAGACGACGCCGGTGAACCTGCGGTCCCCTCCAGTTTCAACCCACCGCGACGGCCCGAAAACCCCAGAATCATAAAAAAGAAACAAAAGAATGAAGCGCTGAAAATAAAGTCTCGGAAACAAAAGGAATCTGCATGTTCCGAAAAAATCTACCTTCTCTCTCTTCCCCCACCAAGGCAGAGTTCAAGAGAAGAAACTATTGGAACCAAACATAAAGTGGTGAAGTCGTGGGTTCGAAACCCCGGTGCAACACCCACTCACTCCAGTCGGCGGAAATGAGTAAATAATTCAAACAAATAAGTTGCATGCATCCGAAAAAATGTTGGACACTTCCGAGTGTCTAAACCAAATAAAATAAATGCGATTTCTGCCACACACTACATACCTCAGACAGCTCGTGTGGATAACATTGTCTTGTGCCGATCGCGGCACCACCACTCCTGCGTCGGCAAGGAGTTCGGTCTCCGCACCTTGGCTACCGAGCACAAGGTGTCCTCGGGGTGGCATCACGACAGGCAATATATGCCTTCTATCACCTGAACTCAGGTGAGCTCTCACCCCGGTTTCGGCGGAAAACCCCGCCACGCACGGGCACCTCGTACGCGGCCACTCAAGGAGTTTTACGCATCGCTACACAACATGTTACATAAAAATTCCCATGCGCACGCTAGCCTGCGCTCAGGGGTTTAAATCACAATAAAAAACTAAAGTGGGGAGGGTGGAAAAAAAATAGTGTGGAGGTAAAGGACCTCCCGTCAGTCCCCTTAAAACCACACCTCTCCTCCGTGTCCAGGGCGCTAGTCCTTCACCCTGGCGGTCAGGAGAGGTGTAAGTGGGGTGGTGAAGGGGTGTGAGGATTCGCACCTGGGTCGATTCGTGACACTACCACATGCTAAAGCTCTATCAGACTAGAGGTAGAAACCCTGCTGAGAGTCTGGGAAGTAATTATAGCTGCTGGTATGTACTTAGAAGGAGGAAAAGGTGAGTGAGCTGTGTGCCTGACTTTATTTCGTGATGGAATGCGAAATCTACGGGCAATTTGTGTGAAGAGAATCCGAATGCAAGAGGGTTTAAAAGTGGAGGTGGATGTGGTGAATGTGGTTTTGTATGTTTGTTTTGTCTTTTTATTTATTTGGAGGGGGGAGGGTTCCAGTTTCGTATATGCTGCTTTTGTTGGTTTTTACAAAGATATATTGAACACTCAAATATCTCTTCACACTCACCTCACCACCACCACCCCAAAAACACAGGAAAATAAGGCTCAACAAATAAATCAGGATAAAAAATAGAGAAATCATCTGTGAATGTCATCCACCCTTTCTGAGCTTGCTGATTATCTTGGTTTGAAAAAAAAGTGTGCTTTAACCCTCCCCCCTCCCCTCCAAAAAAAAAAAAATTTTAATTGTGAGACAGTTCATGTCCAACAATAGAGTTTCTATCTTGAAATTGATGAGACAAAAATAACAAACGCATGCATTTACACACAGACACAGACACACACACACACACACACACACACACACACACACACACACACACACACACACACACACACACACACACACAGAGGTTACACATACATGGGATGGCCTAGTGGTCAGAACATTGCGCTTGCAGTTTGATGACCCGGTTCGATTCCCATTCGAGGGGATTTTTCTCCTGGAGTTAGCATCAGTGCTGACTCCACTCTCCCCAAGAGTCCTTCGGATGAGACTATAAACCAAGGCCGTGTGTGCGAACGCACACAGAACACCTTGCACACAAGTTAAATCCTGTTCCGCTTTTCGTAAGAGTAGGCCATCTTGTGCTGGTGGGAACAGATGACATTTAAAAACTGCATACACACGGGGACGGGATGTAAAAAAGCAAACGCTGCATACACACGGGGACTGGATGTATAAAAGCAAACGATTGCTTATTCCATTATCGTGGATGTAAAAGAACAAATAAAAAATAAACAAAAAATCTCTCTGTGTCACAAAATAATCCCTCCACCACTAACTCAACCCCCCTCCCCTTTATCCTGACAGGTCTGAGTCCTGAGGTGCAGGAGAAGATCCTGGACTACACGGAGCGCTACGTGCTGACGCGGCTGTACCGCTGCCTGTTCTGCCCCATCACCACGGGGGACGAGGAGAAGGACCTGGCCATCCAGACCCGCATCCGCAGCCTGCACTGGGTCACTGCGCAGCAGCTGGACCTGGTCATCAACGACACCGAGCCTGCCATCCGGCAGGAGATGGACACCGCCATCACAGGTACTGGGTGTGTTTATTTGGTTAGTTAGTTAGTTTTTTTTTTTTACTTTATTTATTATCTTTTATTTATTTATTTTATTTTATTTATTTATTATATTTATTTATTCACTTTATTTATTTCTTTTATAATTTAAAAAATTTATTTTCTTTAGTTATTACCGCTTTATGCCTGTTTACCTGCCTGTTTTGGTTTACCTCCTTCCTTCCTCACCTCTCTGTCCTCTTCTTCAGTTTGCCTTCAGTGCTTGGCACCGCCATCACAGTACTTTATTCATTTATTATTTATTTATCTATTTATTTATATTATTTATTAATTTGTTTGTTTATTTTTACCACTTTGTTATGCCTGTTTACCTGCCTGTTATAGTTAACCTCTTCTCCTCCCTCCCTCTCTCTGTGTCCTCTCCTCTTCAGTTTGCCTTCTTGTGTGTGTGGCTTTAGCGTAGTTCTTGAGTAATTGAAACTCTTGATGCTAGGGGTAATGACAAAGTGAGAGCTGTATGATTGTGGATTTCCCAGTTGTGGAATTCCACTTTACAGCTTACTCTTTAGTGACCGACTATGACTGTCTGACTAGGAGGCTTGACTTGCACGTCCTTATTTCTCCTTCTTCTCTCATCTTCTCCTCCTCCTCCATACCTCACTTTACTACATCGCCTTCTCTTTCACCTCCTCCTCTTCACTACTACATCGCCTCTCTCTTCCTCCTCTTTCACTATACATCGCCTTCTTCTTCACCTCCTCCTCTTCACTACTACATCGCCTCTCTCTTCACCTCCTCCTCTTCACTACTACATCGCCTCTCTCTTTCACCCTCCTCTTCACTATACATCGCCTTCTTCTCTTTCACTCCTCCTCTTCACTACTACATCGCCTTCTTCTTCACCTCCTCCTCTTCACCTACATCGCCTCTTCTCTTTCACTCCTCCTCTTCACTACTACATCGCCTTCTTCTCTTTCACCTCCTCCTCTTCACTACTACATCGCCTTCTTCTCTTTCACCTCCTCCTCTTCACTACTACATCGCCTTCTTCTCTTCACTCCTCCTCTTCACTACTACATCGCTTCTTCTCTTTCACCTCCTCCTCTTCACTACTACATCGCCTTCTTCTCTTTCACCTCCTCCTCTTCACTACTACATCGCCTTCTTCTTTTTCACCTCCTCCTCTTCACTACTACATCGCCTTCTTCTCTTTCACCTCCTCCTCTTCACTACTACATCGCCTTCTTCTCTTTCACCTCCTCCTCTTCACTACTACATCGCCTTCTTCTTTCACCTCCTCCTCTTCACTACTACATCGCCTTCTTCTCTTCACCTCCTCCTCTTCACTACTACATCGCCTTCTTCTCTTTCACCTCCTCCTCTTCACTACAACACCTCATCCTCATCACTACTACATCTCCACCTCACTGCTCATCCTCATTCTCCTCACTACTTCACCTCCTCCTCCTCACTACTTCACCTCCTTTTCCTCACTACTACACCTTCTCCTCCTCACTCCTCCTCCTCCTCACCACTACACTCCCTCCAACCTCCCCCTCCAACCTCCCCCTCCAACCTCCTCACTACTCCCCTCCGCCCCCCTGCCTGCGTGCGTGCAGACATCATCCAGATGGACAGCAAGCGGGCCACGCAGGACAAGCTGGCGTGCATCGTGCGGTGCAGCAAGCACATCTTCTCCATCCTGAAGGAGTCCAAGGGGGCCCCGGCCAGCGCGGACGAGTTTCTGCCGGCCCTGATCCTGGTGGTGCTGAAGGCCAACCCCCCCCTGCTGCAGTCCAACCTGCAGTACATCACCCGCTTCGCCAACCCCAGTCGCCTCATGAGCGGGGAGGCTGGCTACTACTTTACTAACTTGGTGAGTAGGGGGGGGGGAAAGGGGGGGTGTTGGGGGTTGGGGTGGTGGGGGGGTAGGTTGGGGGTGTGTGTGGGGGGGGTGGGGAGGGAGGGGGGGTGTTGGTGGGAGGGTTGGGTGGGGGAGGGGGTGTTGTGTTGGGGGGTTGGGTAGGGTTGGGGGGTGTAGGGGGGAGGAGGGGGGTGTTGGGGCGGGAGAAGTTGGGTTGGGTGGGGGTGTGTGTTGGGGGGGGTGGGGGGGGGGGGGGGGGGTGGGGGGGGGGGGGGGGGGTTGGTTGTGGGGTGGGGTGGGGTTGGTGGTGGGTGTGGTGGTGAGGGGTGGTGGTGTGTGTGTGTGTGTGTCTTTGGGTGGATGTATGTGTGTGTGGGGTGGTGTGTATGTAGGTGTGTGGGTGATGTGGGTGTGGGCAGTGTATATGTGTGTGCATGTGTGTGGGTGTGGGCAGTGTATATGTGTGTGCATGTGTGTGTGTGTGATGTGTATGGGTGTGGGTGTGTGGTGTCTCTGAATGTGTGTGTGTGTGTGTGTGTGTGTGTGTGTGTGTGTGTGTGTGTGTGTGTGTGTGTGATGCACATATGCACGTGTGTGTGTATATGTGCACATGTGCACATGTGCATGCATTCAGAAACCTCAGCACTCCCCATTCTCTCTTCTCATTTCCACACAGTGCTGTGCGGTGTCCTTCATTGAAAACATCAACGCCGAGTCGCTCAGCCTGTCGGTGACGGAGTATGACCGCTACATGTCAGGGAGGCCACCCCTCCAGGCAGCGGGGGCAAGCACATGTGCGAGGGGATGCGTCTGATGAAGCACAACCTGAAGATGCTGGCAGAGCTCAAACACCGACAGGTAGGCGTTTAGTTTAGATTAGTTTGTTCTTTTATATCGTTAATCGTATCATCTGTTCATCATTGCTTCTTTGGTGCAGTCTTAAAGTTTTTTTGTGGTGTAAGGATACGTCATGGGTTTGGCTGTGTAATGAAGTGAATGTACAGAAGTAGTATAGTGTATCCATGGTAACCCCACTATCGTTTTTATTGGTTTGGTTAGTATCTGTGGTCCCTAACTGATAATAAAATACATCTTCATTTTGTGTGGTCCCTGACTGATAGTAAAATACGTCTTCATTATATGTGGTCCCTAAATGACAAAAAGAGTCCTGTCCTCAAAAGTGTGTGTGGCCCCTAAACTGACGGGGAAAAGCGGGGTCTGTTTCAGGAGCGTGTGATGGCGGAGGCCCTACAGCTGCAGCAGGAGATGCGCGACTTCAGCCAGAACTTCAGCGCCGAGATCGCCAACGTCCTGCAACGCGCCCCCCTCACCATCCGCCCCCGCAAGGTCAAGGTCGACCTGGACGCAGAGGAGAGCGAGGCGTGCGGGGCCAACCTCCCCTCCCCCCTCCAGCCCCTGCCTGCAGCCTCCGCCACCACCACCACCACGCCCAAGAAAGACGTCACGGCTTCCTCCCCCCCTCCCCCCACCCTCCCCTCCCCTCTAAAACCACAGCCGGTAGGAATCGAACCGGCGGCTCCGGCCCCAGTGACGCTCAGCGACCTTGACCCGGCTTCGGGTCGTGGGGTCGGAGGTCAGGAGGCTGAGGGGGGTGTGGTGGAGATGATGGAGGCTGAAAGCACGGACCTGGGGCGAGGTTCGGTTCCCACAGAGCAGGAGGAGGCAGGGGGGGCTGGGGAGGCCCAGGGCACCCCTATGGAGGAGGCCCCTGTAGGGTCCTGAGCTGTGGGAGTGAGTGAGTTGACGTTGGGGGGACCGGACAGCGCTTTTTTTAGAGTCGTCGAGTGACAATCCATCCCTCTCGGTTTTGGTTTTTGGCGGGAGAAAAGGGAGGTTTGTGTGTGTGGGTGTGTGTGTGTGGCAGGATGAAGGGGAGTAGAGTGAGTGTGGTTTGTTTTGGGCAGGACAAAGAGAGAGAAAGAGAGAGAGAGATAAAAAAAAATTTTGCAGGACAAAGAGAGAGAGAGAGGGTTTTTTTGGCAGGACAAAGAGAGAGTATGTGTTTTTTTGTCAGGACAAAGAGAGAGAGTTTTTTTGGCAGGAAAAAGAGTATGTGTTTTTTGGCAGGACAAAGAGAGAGTGTATTTTGGCAGAAAAAAAAGAGAGTTGTTTTTTGGTCAGGAGAAAGAGAGAGAGTGAGAGAGTTTTTTGGCAGGACAAAGGGAGATAGTGTGTTTTGGGCAAGAGTGTCTGTGCACGCGCGCGCGTGTGTGTGTGTGTGTGTGTGTGTGTGTGTGTGTGTGTGTGTGTGTGTGTGTGTGTGTGTGTGTGAAGACACAGGGAGTGTGAGTGTAGCAAGACAAAGAGAGGGAGTTTGTGTTTAGGAAGGACAGAGGAGTATGTGTTCGTTATAAGAGCAGAACGTGTCATGACAAAGTGGGGCAAGATAGTGTGTGGTTGACAGAACAACTCTGTGTGTGCGTGCACGTGTGCGAGTGAGAGACTGACAATGGAAAATAAAGTGAACGAGGAACGGTGATTTACATAGCAAAAGAAAGAGACAATGTGTGTGTGTTGGCAGAGCTGTTCAAGAGAGCCAACACAAATGAAGGAGACATTCTTTTTCTTCACCTTAAGTCGTATGCTATCAGTTTGGTTTGGGTTGGGGTTTTTTGGTAGCATTTGTCATGAGAAGGGGCCCGGATTATGTTGCTTGTGGTGTTATGGGGTGTGTCTTGATAGGTCATATTGTTCAGGGGGCTTTTTTTTTTTTTTTTTTTTTAATGTGTAGGTGTTAGGTCTTTTTTTTTCTTTTATCCTAGAATGGGGGAGTGGGATGTAGGTGGTATGAAAACGTTGGGAGTGGGATCTTTCTTAAAATAAGGGATTTGGGATGTTGGTGATGTTTAAATGTTGAGAATGTGATGGCTTTTCTGAGAGAGAGGGGGTTAGAAGTTGATGTCGTGGGAAGGTGTTGGGTAGGTGGTGTTGTACTCGGAGAAAGGAGGTTGTGGTAATGTGAAAGTGCTTGGTAGGTGGTGTCTTTTGTGGATTGAAGGCGGATTCATTGATGGAGGTGTGAGAGCTGTCTCTCTTGGTGTGAGGGAGCTGGTATTGATTTTTGTGTGAAAGTGCTGGGTAGGGGGCGTCTTGCTTTCAGTTCCCTTGGCCCCGTGGTATCGTATTTGATAGCTTGCTGTTGTGCTTCTCCTTGGAATGCAAATAACTGTCCCCGTTTTTTTTGGTGTGGGTGTGACATGGTTACAGAGGGAGCAGAGAACAAGCTGTCCCTATGTGTGTTAAGTCGAACTTTCTGGTGTGTGTGTGTGTGTGTATGTGTGTGTGTGTGTGTGTGTGTGTGTGTTGAGTATGATGCGTACATGTGTGTGTTTGTGTATACATGTATGTGCACTTACAAAGCAAACACAAGAGAGAGAGAGGTATCAATAATTAAGATAAGAGGTCACAAATATGAAACAGAAACTGAGACAACAAAAAGAGGTTTGAAAGGAAAGAGCTGTAAGAAAACTTGAGCATTTGGAAATAGAAGGAATATATCTGCGAATGACAGAACATTCAGTATTCAGAAATGGATTTGTCCACCTCTGGTCAGCGCAGCCCTGGACAATGGTCATAAGGTGGGCCAAGCATGAAAGAACACACATTTGCATTGTAGGGCTACAAAGTGAGTGCAAGAGTATTGCTGACCATTGTGTAACTTTTGTATGTGGTCTTAAGTTGGTTTTTACAACAACAGCAAAATCTTTTAACTTGAACAGTAAATTTCACCCCTTCTGGGGCATGGACGAAAGAGGAACATCAGGTCATAAAAGGAAGAAGTAAAACTATAGAAAACAAGATTTCAATGCAGTAAGTATATGTATAAATCAGTCAATTACTCAACTTGAGATATATTTTGATCACTGAAGTATTTGTTTCTTAAAACACCAGACGTCATTCGACAAAATCCACCCCAGAAAGTTAAAGACTTTAACTAGGATAGCCGTCCAGAAAAGAAAGAAGAATAACCTTTCGTGTCATTTTAGATTTGGGTGTGTAGGGAGATTTCTTATCAAATTCATTATGTTGTAGTTTGTGTTTCATTTTTCTGGCTGTATTTCTATTGTCAATGTTTTTTGTTGGTTTGTTTTTTTCTCTCACCAAATTCTCTTACAATCAAGCATCCATAAAATCATTCTGAAATAATTTTAAGTATGAAATGTTTTTGAACAGGTAAAATTAACATCTGATTTAACAATGTCTCGTTGAACAATTCATCGAATGGTAATTGGCATAATTTTGAGGATGTTTGTATTGAAAGAAACGGAACCATGTAAAACTTTCTGAGCATAATATTTGCTTGTATGTGGTTATGTGTATACATGTGCGTGTCTGCCCTTGCAGTGTAAATGAAGCTGAGGATCATACAGATTTCCATATATCGTAAGGTTGTGTCGCTGACCAACTCTACTTCCCCTGTAGGGATGCTAGGGGTTCGTTCGCTCTGTGTAAAAACCATCTTCATCATCTGAAAATTCCGTGCTGGAAATTTTCTCTTTGCTATCACTCTCTTTGTTTCTGTCTTTTTTCCTTTCCATTTTTTGTAATCATCTCTCTTGCTTATTGTCTAGTCTTCCGAGTCCATTTGCCTGCCTTTTTTCAATCAATTTTCCAATTTTTTTTTTTTTTGGTCATGATTTGACATTTTGCCTGTATTGTTTTGTTTTGGGGGTCAGGTAGTGATACTTAGACACTGGGATGGGATTCCATTCTGCAGTGTTTTGCCCATGTGGCATTTTTTTATGTATATCTCTGTACTTTAAAATGGTTGTTGTTTTTATGCTTTGTTGTAACCTGGAGCTGATGAAGTGGAATGGCTGGCGAAAGCAGCATGGCCCAGGTGGTTTTATCAGGAATGAAATAATTTAGGTAATGTGTCATCAAATGATTTTCTTTTTTCAGATTGATGGTGTTGGATATTTGAAGGTATTAGATAGATGTTGGATTTGAACTTGATTCGACTGTTACTGGAGCCACCGAAACTGAGTGAGGTGACAGCCCTGATATGGCTTTCACGGTCGGTAGGCCTATAAACGATATGAAATAAAATTACCGACTGAGCTGATTTGTTACTTTGTTGCTGTTGTTGCTTTTGTTTGGGTTTGTTTTTTTTTGTACTGAACAGAGTAAATGCTCTGCATTTGTTGGTCACATTTACTGTTTTGTGTTTGTTATGAAATTTGGTATCAAACACGTGGGCTTGCTTTGCGTTTGTTGCAGAAAACATGACACAAGTTTACTTTGGGGTGTAGGGATGGGTGTGTGTGTGTGTGTGTGTGTGGTTTTATTTTTGTTTTTTTTTGGTTTTTTTTGTTTTTTAGCTTATGACGGGATTGGCCTTTGGGTGGTCTTATTGATCAACCCTTCTTTGCAGAAAAGACAAAAGATAGGAGAGAGAGAGGAGGGAGAATGTGTGTGCGTGTGTGTGTGTGTGTGTGTGTTCATTATTTTCACTAAACAGCATGTGGAGTACAATCTGTGGTGTTTTGATATTGATTCTAGGACAGGAAGAGGCACAAAGTCCTGCAAATCTTCTCTAGTCACAGAAAATTTTAGTTAGGCAGTATGTCTCAGCAACTACAAAAACTTACGATTTTTTTTTTAGCATGATGGAACAATGGGCACAGCATCACAGCCATTTTGTGTATAATCTGTAGTCTCCCCCCCCCCTTATCTATCAGACCGTGAGTGGTGGGTTGAGTGCTAGTCGGTCATTAGGAGGAGATAATACACCAAGGTCTGACATACAATATAATAAAAGGTATCATCATCAGCTTACATAACTCCCAAACCACCATCAACACCCCCCCCCCCCCCCCCCCACTGCTAAAAAAAAAAACCCAACAAAGGCAAAATGTGCACACACACACACACACACACACACTTATAAAACCTGCTAATGTTTCAAGTCATGGTGAGTGAAGAAATAAGGACCTTCAGTTTCATCAACGTACAATCTCCATGATTATTTCTTTCCGCGTGAATTTGTACCCGTGTGTGTGTGTGTGTGTGCATGCATGCATGTGTGTATGTGTGTTGTTTGCTTTTAAATATAGTACCAGGTACTTTTGAAGGAGGGGGTGAGGTGTCTTTTAGTTCAATGCAAATGAGGAACTATGTGTCTGTGACAGAGGATGTTTAGTTTGCAGTGAAGATGGTTTGCAATGTGGTGCTATGTGTGGCTGACTGGTTAGAAGTGTACATAGTCGCAACATCCTGCACTGCTTGCTTAGTGATTCACCATGCTTTCGGGGGTGACAAGGACAACACTGATGATGATGATGATGATGCTTAGTTTGTACACTTTGTGCTGTATAGGTATGTAGTTTATGATCTCTTCGTCTTTTTCCCTGTTTGACATATGGACTGTACGGAGGTAGACGAGAGTGGTTGCTTGGAGTTACATGAGCAAGATATATTCATTTAGGAACAGTGTTTCTGTGGTTAAGAGTACTGAAGTTGGAAGAGGGACTGGATAGTGTGTATGATCATTGCTGGGTTTATATTTTGTCAACTGTAAATTAAGGTGTTGGCTGTTATGGTGTGTGTGAGTGAGTGTGTGTGTGTGTGTGTGTGTGTGTGTGTGTGTGTGTGTGTGTGTGTGTGTGTGTGTTGCTGTTGTCATTTTTGCTAACATATGTCCACATGAATTCTGAGCGTAGTGGGAATTAAAGACAAAAACTGATATTCTAGAAATGTGTTCAGATAGAAATGTTTGTGTGTCAGGTAAAGTAACCATTTCTACACCCCCAGTCATTCTGTATCAACTGTGTTCTGTCTGTCTGTCTGTCTGTCTGTCTGTCTGTCTACTGTAACACCATGTGATAATAAACCCTTGTTATATGTAATACTCAACATGTCAAAAGGTGTATATATATATATATAAAACACAACATGGCATTCTCCGTGGGACTTGGTGACCTGTGCTCTGTGTGATGAACGTTTTTTCTACAATGATCTTCGCTTCAATTCATTAGGTCTCTATGCTGAAAGAGGGAAAAAACCTTTTTGTACTTCATCATGAAGAGACTTGGGGGAAAAATAAAACCATTACAAAAAAGAATGAGAAAAGCTGTGTGTGTATGTGTGTGTGTGTATGCATGCGTACATGTTTTGTGTATAGTCCCTACATCTTCCCTTTCATCTCATCACTATCTTCTCTCATTGTGTATTCATTCACCATCGAACTTGCATAGCACTGAATTCCGACAGACGTTAGAGCTGAGTGGTTAAAACCGTTTGACTTTATTTCAATCCTATGGGTCATGGAAGTCATGGGTTCAAATCTCAGCAGCAGCATGTGGTGATTTGAAGGGTGGGGATTTTTATGATTCCCAAAGTCTTTTTTTGTTTTGTTTTAATGATCCTCAAAGTCAATTCAAAGTGAAGACATGCCACTGCTTTAGTCCCCTTCATGTATACACATTGGAAAAGATAAATAATCCACCTTAAAGATCGTTTACTTAATATCAGCATTTAGTGGGTGACAGACTGGGCTACCACCCCTCCTCCTCATTCTTATTTAAGTCCTGTGGCTGAGAGTATAAACTGAGGTTTCAGGTCATGATGTGCAAACACACATTATCTTGTACACAAGTTAAAAATCTGTCCATCATAGTTCTGTACATGAACAGGTGAACTATGACTAGGGGGGTGGGGGGGATGACAGGAACACACCCCATGTACCACCCGCCAGTTGGAGAGGGAAGGGCTCCACCAGGGTCAACCTTGTCCTTGACACAATGCCACAGAAAGAACCTCAAGGTAGTGCTCCAACAAAAAAGTGGGACATGCATGGGGTTGAAACTGATGAATTTTGTTAACAAACTTATGTTCAAAGTTATACTAGATATGGAAAGGGCATCACTTGTAAAGCCCAAAAATGATGTTGCTGTGATTAAATTAGCATACCAGCGGAGATTTCCGATCTAGGAACTAAGCACAAAAATCTATAGATGACTCAGTTTTATGCCCTGGCTGCTGACATGGAAACAATCTAATATGGCCAGCCTACCAAAAGAAAATGTTTCAAACTTCTACGCGCTGCCTTTTTATCTATAGTAAGTACAACATCAAGATACCTGATTTTGTTGACATGTTCTACAATCAATTTTTTTAACGTCAAGAAACCTGATTTTGTTGACATGTTCTACAATTTGAATTCTTTACATTTATGCAAGGATATCTCCATGTTTGCATTTAGCAATTTTTTTTATATTAAATTAAAACAAAAAAGTTTGGCCATTTTTTAGACCTGTGGAGAAGTGAGAAATCATCTAGTCTTCTAGTTTTAGTACATCCTTGTCCTGTCCCACTTGCCATCAGATGTCTCTATTTTATATTAAGATGGAGGTGGGATAGCCTAGTGGTTAGGCAAGCAGGCACACACACACACACACACACACACACACACACAGAGCACAGAAAACCAACATGTAAGAATATGTACATGCAGACACATGTGTCTGCAAGTACACATACGCCTCCTTTTAATGTTTTACCAAAAATCGTCAAAATATGTGCTCTTGCAGAAAAAATAAAACCAAAATTAGAAGAAAACTTTCCATCAAAATGTCACTTAGGGAAGTACAGCACAATCACATACATACTGAAAGCTGAACAAGCACAGTAAATGCTTACGAGTTCCAATATAAAGGAAAGCATATGGGGAAAAAAATCTGATTTTTTAAAATTCACAATCACATCCATACTTTATGGGTATATGCCATAAGAATTGAAAAAAACAAAAACAACCAAATTCACAAATCACATCCATACTTAATGGGTATATACCATAAGAATTAAAAAAAAAACAACAACATGTTCCCCCCTCCCTACCCCCAAGCATTCAGCACTAAGATGGATACAGTTGAGAAAAAAAAAAAAACTAAAAGAAAAAAGACACAATATACAGAATATACTGATTCTGCTTGTTGAATAAAAAACAAAACAAAATAAAATCAGCGAAAATTAAATCACAGTCACCACAAAACATGTGTCAAATCAGCAAAATCACAGAAAGAATCCCAGTACCTACAAAACACACGTGAAAGATCTCTTGGCACATGAAAATGACCACCTGTACAGATACACATCGACTGAAAAATAAAAGAAACAAAAATAAAATAAAGCAAAGTGTGGCCCCTAAAATAAAGAATTATTTTTACTCCAAGGTTGAGCAGTTTAGCACTGACAATATTACGTGTATGTGTCAACCTGCACTTCTTTTTCAGACTCATGCTTGTCGTTTTCTTCTTCTCTTACTTTACTTTTTACCATATTTTCCCTTTCACATTTTGTATCAATACTCTACAAGCCTTTCAGGCATGCTAAGTAAAAACAAAACAAAACACATCTAATGTTTTAAACCCAGGAAAAACTGTTTTCAAAATGGAAAAAGCAACAACACTCAGTTTGAAACTGGTTCATAACACAAGGTTGTTTTTTTTAATTTATGTTTTTTTAATGAAGTTTTGCAGTTGTAGTAGTGGTATCTCTTTCCAAAAGGACAAAAAGAAAAAGAACCTTCCACAAAAACTGTTTCATTTCTTAGAGTGTCAGACCAGCTGACGAAAAAAACAAAAACAACAAACAAGTAAAACAAAACAAAAAGTTTAAGAAGAGAATATCAAAATTCAATGGTCAGACTTTGTGTTAAAGTAGTGCTGGACTGTCTGCCTCTTTTTCAACCATTTTGGCATGTTTAATCAACATAAAGAATGTTCTAAAAATATAATTTTAATATAGATCTTGAGTAAAGGTAAAAGGCTAAGAACATAATATATTCATTTATACTTTAGAGTAATAACAATTCATGATAAATAAAAGATCCTTAAAAAAAACAACAACCCAAAATCTGCTTGTCAATTGTATGAACACTTTCATGACAAAAGAAAAAAAAACATTCTGTGCAGGCCACCTGTATGCATGAAGTATTGCCTATTTCTCAGTGGCACCGAGATAAACACCAACCTCCCACCCCTTTCACGGACCATTCCATTTCTACTGTGCAGAGACAAAGGGGTTAAAAACAATACTTAGGTCCACTGACCCAACCTTTATCAGGGCCATACCCATTGTAGGGCACAGGGGGGTAGTTATCCAGTCGCCCGGGCTCCTGGTAGTGTGGTGGGTTGTAGAGCCCCCATTTGGGAGTAGGAACCTCCTGGGGGAAGGGCTTGGGGTAGGTGAATTTCCCCTGGAAGCTTCGGTTGTGGGGCATGGCAGGCAAGGTGTCTTTCATGATGACATCGTTCTCGTAGGGGATGAAGGCATCGTGCGTCCTGCTGGTGGGCTTAGAGGGGCGCTCGTAGTGCCAGTTGATGTTCTTGTAATCCGCTGTGTGGTGTGGGGGTGAAAGGGAAAACGTTTTGTGGATCATCATTCACAGCACTGTAATGAGTTCTATCTATGGGTGTGAGGAGTGTGTGTGGGGGAGAGGGGGGGGGGGAGGGGTGTGTGTGTGTGTGTGAGTGTGTGTGTGTGTGTGTGTGTGTGTGTGTGTGTGTGTGTGTGTGTGTATGTGTGTGTGTGTGTGTGTGTGTGTGTGTGTGTGTGTGTGTGTGTGTGTTGTGTTGTGTTGTGTTGTGTTGTGTGTGTGTGTTGTATGTGTGTGTGCACGTGTGCATGCGTGTGTCTGTGTGTGTGTGTCTGTGTTGTGTGTGTGTGTGTGTGGGGGGGGGGGGTGTGTGTGTGTGTGTGTGTGTGTGTGTGTGTGTGTATGTGTGTGTGTGCCTGTGTCTGTGTATGTGTGTGTGTGTGTGTGTGTGTGTGTGGTTCTGGGTCTGAATGTATCTCTATCTCTCATGCACCTGATCACGCCACACAGCACACCAAGAATTTTACTTAGCAGCACACAGCAACACAGCTACACAGCTACACACACACACACATACACACACACACACACACACACACACACACACACACACACACATACACACACACACACACACACACACACACACACACACACACACACACACACACACACATACAACTGGTCAGCTCACCTCGTCGGATGGTGTCCACTCTGCGGTTGTGCCAGTCAGGATGTCTGGATGTTCCCCGCCAGGCGTACCAGTCTGGATGCTCACCGCTCCACTTCTGCCACCCCAACTGCCACAGAACAGATGCACACACATTAACAGATTGAACCCATTCCCTAGAAATAAAAATCTGACTGACTTAAACAATTCCCTAGAAATAAAAATCTGACTGACATAACCTGTTCCCTAGAAATAAAAAATCTTACTGACACTCCTCATTCCCTAGAAATAAAATTCTGAAGTCAAAAAAAAAAAAAGGAAAAGGGAGACGACAAAAGAGCCTTATCTACAAGCTTGTACAGGCATTAAACATAGTTCTAACCCTTTGACCACCCCGCAGCAACTGACCATCAATGTATCACTTAGAAATTAAAAATTGACTTTAGTCATTAATTTTTATTTTCCTGCCCTTCCATGACCTCTCAACTTGAATATTTTGCTGACCCAATTGGATAAGCCAGATGCCCTCATAAACAAAAGCATCTCTACCTTCCCCACATAAAACAAATAAAAACAACAACAAAAAGAAATCCATCAATTAAACACTAGACCATAAAAGTAATGAATAACAGAAAATTGAATAACTGATTTGACATCAATCATTACTTTGAAATGTACATAAGATAACACAGGTATATATAACCCCAGTGTTCAAGGCATTTTTTCTAGCCTGTCTCCCTCTAAAACAAATGCAATGGGGGATGGGATAGCCTTGTGGTGAGAGCGCTGCACTTGCAATCTGACGACCTAGGTTCCAATCCTGTTCAAGGGGATTTTTTCTCCTCGAGTTAACATCAGTGCTGACTCCACTCTCCCCAAAAGTCCTTTGTATAAGACTATAAACTGAGGTCCTGTGTGCGAACGCATGCAGAACATCTTGTGCATATTTTAAATCCTGTTCTGCTTTTTGTAAGAGTAGGCCATTGTGTGCTGGTGGGAACAGATGACACGATTTACAAAAAGTGCATACACATGGGGACTGGTTGTAAAAAAGCACATGAATACTTATTCCATTATCCTCAGTATAAAAGAAAAGAGAGAAAAGAAAAAAAAACAGTTGGTGGTATTAATAATACTATTATTGTCATAAAAA
>CM060342.1:33874789-33877289 GCA_030674155.1 Stramonita haemastoma
AGAAGAGGAAGAAGAAAGGAGAAGAAGAGAAGAAGAAGAAAGAAGAAGAAAGAAGAAGAAGACAGACAGACAGACAGCAGACGGGACAGAAAACCCGGGGACAGACAGACAGACAACAGACGGGAAAACCCAGCAGACGGGACAGGGATGGACTGGGGAGAGGGGAAAGTAGGGGGAAGAGAAAGAGAGGATGGGGAAGGGGAGGGGGAGAGAGTTGGAAGGTTGGGTGGGCGAATTTGTTGGGATAGTTTCGGGTTTTTTGTTGTTTTTTGTTGTTTTTTTGTTTTTGATTTTGTTGTTTTTTTTGGGGGGGGGCTGGGGAGTGTGGCTGATTTGCTTGGAGTGTGTGTGTTGTGGTGTTGTGTGTGTGTGTGTGTGTGTGGTGTGTGTGTGTGTGTGTGTGTGTGCGCGCGTGTGTGTGTGTGTGCGTGTGTGTGCGTGTGTGTATATGCGCGCGCGCGCGTGTGTGTGTGTGTGTGTGTTTCGTGCGTGCGCGCGCGTATGTGTGTGTTTGTGTATGTATGTGTGTGTGTGTGTACTTCTTACTTTATATATATATATATATATATATATATATATATATATATTATATATATATATATTATTATTCGTTTCGTTTGTTTGTGGCGGTGGTCGGTCACCCTAGAACAAAGACTGGCCCGTGGATTACAACATCTTCATGAGGACAGGCCGGCCCCATTCGGAAACCACCCGCGCCAGGGGTATCCAGCGCCTGGGCTACCGGGATGAGAACCTCTACCCCTACTCCAACATGATGACCTCCAACTACAGGCGGCCCGTCTACTCCGTGTACGGGCCCATGCTGCGCAAAGAGGTGTACGGCCTGACCCACCAGCATAACCGCCACGGCAACATGCCTTTTGAAGATTACTACTGAGAGAGAGAGAGAGAGTCCAGTAGTACCCTGGTGTGTCATCGGTGGTGTTTAGGTGTCTTTCTTTGTCTGTGATTTGTGTTGAGGTTTGGCTTTGGGGGTGGGGGGGGGGACTGTGGTTGTTGTTAGTTGTTTGTTGTTGTTGTTGTGTGATGAGGGTGAGGAATTCTGTGATAAGTTTGGTGTTTGTGTGTTTGTTTGTTGTGCATGAGTTTTGTGTTTTTCGGTTTTGTTGTTGTTGGGTTTTTTGTTGTTGTTGTTGTTGTTGTTGTTTTGTGTGTGTGGTTTTTTTTTGGGGGGTGTCTCTTCCTTAGGTGTTTTTTTTTTTTTTTTTTTTTTTAGGGGAGGAGAGATGGGGTTGGGGGGGGGGGGGAGGGGAAGGGCAGGATTGGTGTTCCTGATTTTGAGGGGTAGATGCTTACAGTTTTAGTGGTTGTTATTTTACACAAATTGGAGAAATTTTGACGTGAATATTTTTTGAAGAAATATGTCACAGCAGGGGGGTTTCTATAATAACCCCCCCCCCCCCCCCCAACAGATATAGTTAGAAAAATAGATTTAGAAACCTTTTTTGAGAGTGCTACATCTTTTTTTTCAAAAATAAAAGGTAGATAAGGGGAAAGAAGACTTTCCCCTGCCTCCTTTTTTTTTTTTTTAACACACATTCCTTTTTAAATGTAGTAGACTAGAATAGACTTTAAAAGAATGATGCTACATATACAATTTTTCATATTGTATAACATCTTTTTTTTTAATGCACAGAGATAAAGAATTGTACAATGTGTCATGCTGTGTTTGAACAGTCTGTCTTTTTTGAACCACAGTGAGAGTAGTTGAGTAGTGAATGTCAGTTGGAGAAGTGTGATAGATCTCTGTGGTGTCCATGTGTGTTTGCTTCAATCTGCATGTATACTGTGCTTGTGCTCATGTAAGGAAACTGTAAAAATCTGTGCGAAACTTCTAGGAAAAGGAAGATTTTTGTTTTTAAAAAAAGATATTCTTCTTTGCCTTTTCACAGTGGGTTATATGGAGTGTTGTATCTACACTGATCCCAATTATGCTTACAAAAGCAAGTGCGAGTGTGCACGTACACACACTTACACTCACATGTGCATAGGCCTACTCACACACACAAACCTACACACACACACACACACACACACACACACACACACACACACACACACACACACACACACACACACACACACTATACACACACACTACACACATTACACAACCTGTATCATGGATGTAAGAAAAAAAAAACTACTGTTCATCTTACTTAAAACATTCCACATATTTGGGTTCAGCTGTTGTTTTCTACTGTCTAATTAACCACAGAGTCACTTCTCTGTGCTTTCTTTTGTCTGATCATTAAAATTTCATGCAACAATCTGACACTGTTTCGAACATGAAAGAGTGATGGACGAAAGAGGCTTTCTAGTATTTCACCTTTATTTGACAATCGCTTTTCTGTACACACATTTCCTACTGTTTTTTTCAAGTCTTTTTAAAAATTTAAGCATGCATATAGGTTAGGCCTACACACACACACACACACACACACACACACACACACACACACACACACACACACACACA
>CM060342.1:33882289-33892289 GCA_030674155.1 Stramonita haemastoma
ATATACAAGACGAAATTGAAACAGCATTCAAACACTGGAACAAGAAACTGAAAAATGGAGAGAAAAAAAGAGAAGAGAAAAGAAAAGAAAAATCATTTTCAAATAAATTCATAACGTGGCCCATCACTCATTTCACACTCTCTTTAAGTTAACAAGACGCATCCATACATGTATGAAATTTTGTCAACTACAAAGTAAAGCAGACCGCTATTTATCCCTGAACAACCTCATGGCTCTCTGATAATACTCGTTTTCCGCGATGGTCGCTCGACCTTGCTCCCTCCGACCGCGCCCTTGACCTCGTCCCTTTGCCCTCAGTGTCTTCACTTCCGGTAGCACCTTCCGACTGCGTGGCTTTGAACTGGGCCAGTTCTCGGGCGCTGTGACGTAAGTTCTGGCAGTAGATGACGTCATCAAAGCAAGAAAAGTCGACGTGCCAGCGGCCGTGGGAAAGATCGTATTCTTCGATTCGTTCAAAGCGGTGACCCCACAGTATCTCTCTGGGAACGTAGGATGTACGTGCCTGGCACACCTGCAAAAAAAAAAAATGTTGAAGGAAAGGTGTTCCCTTTTTTTGGGTGGCTGTCTTCTTTCTCAGAGTGCAATGTTCTGAGGGGATTTTTTCCCCTGGAGTTAACATCAGTGCTGACTTAAAAAAAAAACAATCCCCCCCCCCACAACAAAAAAAAAAACACCCAAACAAACCAAACATTAGTGCTGACTCCACCCTCCCAAAAAGTCCTTGGGTGAGATTATAAACCGAGGAGCGACCATGTGCGAACGCACGCAGGACATCTTGCGCACACGTTAAATCCTGTTCCGCTTTTCGTGAGAGTAGGCCATTGTGTGCCGGTGGGAACAGATGACAAGATTTACAAAACTGCATACACACGGGGACTGGATGTAAAAAAAACACATGAGTGCTTATTCTATTGGCATCAATATTAAAGAATAAATAAATAAAATATGCAGTCATTGGGGAGTGAGGTGTCTGAGACTCCAGCTTCTCTAGGGGGCCAGCATATTGAGAACGGCGCCCATCTCCTCCTCTCCCTTTCTGCTTTACCTTCCCTGACCCTTAAAATGGGCAGGTAGACTACCCATTTACAGCTGGGTGAACTGGGGGACTATACTGAAGCTATGGCACACAAACGGTCACCCATCAGCAGGCTAACCACACTCAACACTGCCTTAGCTTGAAGGAGAAATAAGTGCTTTGACCACTTAACTATCTCGTTCCCCAACCACCATTACCACCACCACCACCATTACCACCACCACCCTCCTCCCCTCACCACCACACCACCATCCTCCTCCTCCCCCCCCACCACCACCACCCACCCCCTCCCCCCCACCACCCCCCTCCCTCCCCCCACCCCCCACCAACCCAACCCTACCACCCTCACCCCAACCCTCCTCTCCTCCCACCACCAACCCCAGCTCCCCCCCTCACCACCACCCCACCACCCCCTACCCCCCCCCCCCCCCCCCACTAACCCAACCACCCCCACCCCCACCCCCAGAGAGAACTGACCTCCCCAGTGGCCTCTACAGTGCCTGTGAGGAAGAGGATGATGATCTCCATCTTCTCGGCAGACAGGTCATTCTCACCCCCACCCCACCACCACCACCACCACCACCACCCCACCCACCCTCATCCTCCCTCACCCCCTCACCCCACCCACCCCCACCACACACCAAAACCAAAGAGAACTGACCTCTCCAGTAGCCTCTACAGTGCCTGTGAGGAAGAGGATGATCTCCATCTTCTCGGCAGACAGGTCAGCGGGCCTCATGTCGTACAGCGGGGAGGAGGGGGTGATGCGGTGGGTCAGGATCACCGGCCACATCAGCACGATCTTCTCCCCCATCCCGTTGGCTTCAAACTCCACCTGCAGGTAGGTTTATACGTATAGAGAGAGACAGAGAGAGAGGGAGAGGGAGAGAGAGGAGGTGGGGGGAGAGAGAGGGGGTGGGGGAGAGGGAGAGAGAGGGAGAGGGGGAGAGGGAGGGAGGGAGGGAGGAGAGAGAGAGAGAGAGAGAGAGAGAGAGAGAGAGAGAGAGAGAGAGGAGAGAGAGAGAGAAGAGAGAGAGAGAGAGAGAGACGCACGCACACACATGCATACTCATACACACATACACACATACATACACACACAGACAAACACGCACACAGACAAACACACACACATACAAACATACACATACACACACACAAACACACGCGCGCGCGCGCGTGCGCATGCACACACACACGCATGCACACACAAACACATACATACGTACGTACGTACGTACGTACGTACGTACGTACGTACGTACGTACGTACATACATACATACATACATACATACATACATACATACATACATACATACATACACGCACGCACGCACGCACACACGCACGCACGCACGCACGCACGCACGCACGCACGCGGGCGAGAGTGGGCGCGAAGATACACACACGCGCGCACGCGCACGCGCACACACACACAAACGCAAGCGTGTGTGGGCGCAAGCAAACACACACACACACACACACACACACACACACACACACACACACACACAACCCCCCCCCCCACACACACACACACACACACACCCCTCAGTGTTTAATTATTTCGATGCTGGCTGTGTACGGTGCTTTGTGTTTGCTGTTTTAGGAAGGAAAGAAGCAGTTAGGTCAGGGGACTGACGCACACTACGGCTGGGTGGTTAAAACCATTTTGACTTCAATCCTGTGGGTCCTTGAAGCCGTGGGTTCCAGTCTCCGTGAGCTGTGTCCGATGAAATAGGGATGGGGATTTTTACCATTTCCCTGGTCAACTTCAAGTGCAGACCTGCCAGTGCCTTTATTCTCTTCGTGCAGATACACATGCACAAGATCAAATGTGCACTTTAAAAATCCCGTGGTTCATGTCAGCGTTCAGTGGGTTACGGAAACATGAACATACCCAGCATGCATCCTATACAAAAATATGAGCTAGTCGGAAGTTGGATTGTCTCGGCTGAGGTGCCGGTGGGCAGACCTCCTGCAGAATTACAAGCACGGGAGAAGACCAGGCACTACACACCCCACCCGGTATGAGGAGAGAAGAGAGGAGAAGAGAGGATAGAAGAGGAGAAGAGAGGAGAGGGGTAGGGGAGGGGAGGAGAGAGGAGAGAAGAGAAGAGAGGAGAGGAGAGAAGAGAAGAGAAGAGAGGAGAGGAATGGAGAGAAGAGAAGAGAAGAGAAGACAAGAAAAAAGAAGAGAAGAGAAGACAAGACAAGAAAAAAGAAGAGAAGAGGAGAGAAGAGAAGAGGAGAAAAGAGAAGAGGAGAGGAGAGGAGCGGAGAGGAGAGAAGATAAGAAGAGAAGAGGAGAGGAGAGGAGAGGAGAAGGGAAGGGAAGGGAAGGGAAGGGAAGAGAAGAGAAGAGAGAGGAAAAAGGAAGAGAAGAGAAGAGAAGACAAGAAAAAAGAAGAGAAGAGAAGAGAAGAGGAGAGGAGAGGACAGGAGAGGAGAGAAGAGAAGAGAAGAGAAGAGAAGAGAAGAGAAGAGAAGAGAAGAGAAGAGAAAGAGAAGAGAAGAGAAGAGAAGAGAAGAGAACAGAACAGAAAAGAACAGAAAAGAACAGAAGAGATACGAAATATTATTTACAAAGGGCAGTAGAAGTACAGTGACTTTTTTTCGTCGAGCACTCAAAATAAGGAGAAGTAAAGAAGATAAGAGAAGAGGAAAGGTGAGGAGAGGAGACGAGACGAGAGGAATAGAATGGAGAGGAGATGAGAGAAGGAAGGAAGGAAGGGAAGGGAAGACAAGACAAGACAAGACAAGAGAAGAGAAAACAGGAAAAAACAAGACAAGAAAACAAACAGAACAGAACAGAGGAGAAGCAGTCAAGTGACTAAGTGATGGTGACGACAGTCACGCCCCTCACCTCGGGTCTGGTACAGGGGGTAGTAGGCCCCTTCAGGAGTGGAGTGTTTGCGCACCACCATGGCCGTGATGGAGGCGTCCAGGAGGTGAGACTTCCTCAGGTCACCCACACGTACCTGCACACACACACACACACATACATATATACAGACAGACAGACAGACACAACACACACACGCACGCACGCACACACATACATACACACACACACACATACACACACATACACACAGAGACAGACACGCAAACAACACACACAACAAACGCACGTACACACACATACACACACAGACAGACAGACAGACAGACAGCCCCCCCCCCCCCCCACACACACACACACACACATACACAGCATGTTGAATATTACGCCTGAGAATCTTCAAGATAAAACAAACAGAAAAACAGGAGAGCTAGTTACAAGTTGGGGAAGGATGGACCCTTACAAATGGGTGTGCTTCCTGCATCAGTGGCGAGTGGATGACTGCTGAAGGATAATAGGATCCGATACCTTGCTTGTGCTCGAGTTGCGGTCCTTAAAATCAGACATCTTGTGCTTGAGTTGCAGTGCTTAAATCTGATATCTTGCTGTGCTTTAGTTGCAGTCCTTAAATCGGCTAGAGCTCCGATGTTCCCCATAGGTGAGATTTTGCGCATGGGCCTTTTTAACCACCATGAAGGTAGCCACGTTCCGACTTCGGGGACAAACCAACCCGTAAACAAAGCGCTCTCGTTGTTCCTCAGTGTACCAGTCAAACCAACCAACCAACCAACCCACCCGTAAACAAAGCTCTCTGGTTAATTCCTCTAGTGCACTAACCTGACCAACTCACCTGTAAGCAAGGCTCTCCATTCTCCAAGCAGACGACAGCGTGTCTGGAGAAGAGCAGGGTCTGGGCACGGTACTTGGGACGAGCCACCTTGACGAAGATGAAGCCCAGCATCAGGGTCTCTATGATGAAGCCGATCACCACCTGGACACACGTGTACACACCTTACAGCTCCTGTCAGCTGACACATGTCTGATTCAGTGTCTATGATTACGCTTTTCATATCGAAATTAGGCTGATTCAATACACAAAACTTTGAAAGATAGTTGGGTTAGGCAAGCACATGTACATGTACAGCAAACCTCCTAGAACTTGGAGAAGACTAAAGTTGGGTTGTTTGAGGATAAGCCTGTTATCAAACAACAAAATTAATGCAGTTAATGTTCAACTTTCTTATTTCAAAATTTTAACAGGGAAAATCTGTTTATATGAAGGCAACAACTACAACAGCAGTAACAGCAACAACACTAGCCATTTTAACGTACTGGAGTCTATGCTGAGAGGTTGCGGTTTAGGTCCTATCTGAAGCAGTATGTTTGTGGGCCTGTATGGGATTTTTCCAGATCTGCTTATCTCTAACACAGAGTTTCATGTGCTCCAGGCTTTGTGGAAAGCTTGGGACTTCATAATTATGTAGTGAGTAAAGTTTACTTTAAGGATATTTCAAGTGTTGCTTTAACACTTTAACACATGTCTGTAGCCGTCTGTCAAGACTAAATACTGTCCGGGTATGGTTATCATAAAAGGAAACACAGATTACTTATGGCACAATCAGATCAAACAGAATCAGGCCCTCATAGCATCATCTTTATCGCCCAACCCTTATTGACTTTCAAGCACAAAAATGACTGAAAAAAAACAGATAGAATGGAACGCATCTATGACTCAATGATTCTTTTTGCCCAGGCAGATAGTGATCTTATTGTGTATTTTCTCCCTAAAATGTCTGTATAGATCTATTACGAACCCTTATCAAAGCCTCCATGGTCTGAAAATTCCTTACCCACAAACATGATGATAAATGTTCATTTTTTGAGATGTTCATGCTAGAGAGGGTACCTCACTAAGTCTGGTTCTGTAACAAGATCACTACTGTCTCTTGCAAAAAAGCTTAGTCGGTGGAATACATTCTACACATGTTGAGTCTCAGCATGTACCACTGAACATCATGAAAACGACTTAAGGGACGTGCATGGCTTCTTAGGTTAGCATAACGTTATTGACAATATTGACAGCTTTCTGTGGAACACTGGCTTTGAGAGTATTTCAGAAAAGTCTCGGTATGGCTGTGTGTAGTGAAATAGGGGAGATTCTCTGCTTCTGTTGCCTTGGTCTTTGGTGAGTTAGTGCAAGTGTGTTTTTTTTTGTTTAGTTTAAAAACAAATTCTATGTCTGTGGTGATCCTTCTCAAAACCTCGTGGTTGAGGCTGGTGTGGCTTGATGTTAGTGCAGCAGCAGTAGTGGATCACAGAAGACGGAACATAAGAAAACATACACATAAAATGGCCTATTGGTCATTTTTGTCTTAGCTTCCACTTACTTTGGCTTTCATAATGGAGTTCTACATTGATTATATACCTAAAAAGCAATCTAGAAAGTATACTTCTAAACCTAGTCTACGACCAAAGAAACTGTCCAGTATTTTGATAACTCCTTGGAAAATCAAAGAGACTTTGGAACTCCAGACCTGCTCTAAAAAGAAATTCCCCATGAAGAGCTATATGACATCATTACAGGCTTTAAATAATAGAATCATTGCACACACACACACACACACACACACACACACACACACACACACCACACACACACACACACACCACAACACACTCCTCACCTGCAAATACACAAGCGGTAAGGTCCCAGCACAGTCTGGATTGGGGTAAGCAAAACCGTAACCAATGGTCGTCTGCGTTTCGATGGAAAACAACAAACTTCCAGCAAATCCTTGCACGCCCATCAAACAAGCCGTGTGGTTGGGGTTGCCAAAGTTGTCAAAGTCTCCGTTGGTGCTTCCCATGAGCCACCAGAAGATGGCGAAGAGGAGGAAGGAGATAAGGAAGGCATTGAAGAGGATGGCAATGGCGTAGCGCCAAGGGAGATCAATCAGCGAGATGTACAGGTCGGCCAGAAAGCGGCGCTTGTGCTCTGAGAGGCCCGTGGTGTGCACACGGTAAGCTCCCTTCTTGCACACCAGTGCCTGAAAATATGAGGTGAGATGAGGTGAGGTGATCTGAGTTTGAGTGGTGCCTCGTCCAAATATGCATCTAACAGATAGATGTAAGCATGTACGTGTCCACGTCTCCACTGTTTTAACCTAAGCATCTACACACAGACACAGACACAGACACAGACACACACACACACACACACACACACACACACACACACACATAGAACACAGAGACAGACAGACAGACAGACAGACAGATAGACAGACAGGCAGGCAGGCAAGCAGGCAGGCAGGCAGACAGAGAGAGAGAGAGAGAGAGACAGAGAGACGGGCAAACAGAGATACAGATACAGAGACAGAGAGACAGAAAGAGAACAAACTAACAAAAAAGGAGACCTCGACAATCAGAGACAAAGACAGAGACACATACACATCTATAGCATATAATAAACCAGAGAGTTAGTAAGCAAATACACAGACTGACTGACACAGACAGATTCACATCAAAACAAACTAAGACAGACTGACACACAAACAGACAGGTAAAGGTAAAGGTGTCCCATAACCTAGGCGGTCGTAGGGGAGCGAGGCATCAGAGGCCTCAGCTTCTCCAGAGGTCAGCATATTGAGGGCGGTGCCTATCTCCCCTCTCTCGCTGCTTTACCTTCCCTGACCCTAGAGAAGGCAGGTACCCATTCACAACTTGGTGAACTGGGGGACTGTACTGAAGCCAAGGTGCGCAAACGGTCACCCATCCAACTGGTAACAACGCTCGATGCTGCTTAACTTTGACTTTGACTGCTCTGACCACTTAGCTATCCCTTGCCTAAACAAACAGATTCACATCAAAACAAACAGGGTTTTTAAATTTCTACTCTGCTTCTCAAGTCTGGATCGTTACACTGGCATCTCAGCCTACAACAGGCAGACAGACAGACTCACATCACTCACATAAAACAAGCTGTTTGGGGTTGTTGTTTTTTTACATTCTGATTAACTTACCTTCCTCCTCAACTCGGGGTCGTCATGCTCACACCTCAGCTTCGTTCTGGCATAGTCCATCAGACGGCGCATGCGCGTCTTTTTGGCTGGCGGATCCGGATCCGCAAACATGAACAAGGTCTGTCCCACTTCCTCTGTCGACATCTTGGATTGCTTGGACGTAGGTTACGCTCTGCAGAGAGTAGAAATGCTGTTATAATGAGGTAGAGGAGAGACAGAATTAAAAGGGTAAAAAATAAATAATAAAGAATTAAAGGTGTTCCCTTAACCTATGTGGTAGTTGGAGAGTGCGATGCCATAGACCTCAGCTTCTCCAGGGCCCAGCATATTGAGGGTAGTGCCCACCGCCTCTCCCTTGCTGAGAACAGGAAGTAGAGACAATTAATGCTAAAAAACCTCTTGAAAAAAATTGTTCTGGTTTTGAACATTTTTTGATGTTTTTTTGTTGTTGTTTGTTTGTCCTGCGTTTGTCACTACAGTATTATCACAGAAGTTCAGTGATGGCAAAGGGAAGAAGACCTTTGACTGCACCTTTATGGATGCTATTTTCTAAGTGTCTGCAATGATGTTGTTCTTGTGCTAAACGACGGTTAAAAAAAGAAGGAAAAGAAGATCTTTTATCAAAGAGCTCAACTATGATCTTAACAAAAAAACAGAAGCAGCAAAAAAAGAAAAGAAAAGACAACCGAACCCTCCCCCTCCACCCCAGCAATAACAATAGAGAAACCCAACCTCAAAAACATACAACCCCCCCTCCACCACCAACATTAAAAGAGAGAAACAAACGAGAGAAAAAAAATCATTGACAGTTATGAACTTGAGCAAAGTATTGAAATTTAGTTTGAAATAGCACCATGTGTTTGCTGCGATTGTATTTATGCATTTACAAATTTATCATAGGCAGGGAACACAGAAAAAGAAGAAAAAGTGTATGTATGGTTGGCTCACTCCATTGTAATCTTCAGTTTGTACTTTTGAAGAAAAAAAACCCTTTAAAATCTGAGCATGGATGTCTGTACAGCAAGAAAGTCACAAGCTGCCCTACAGGCAGGCAATCTTCTCATCCCGAGTGTAACCTACTTGGTTTAAACATATTTTTATTCAGAAGTGAGAATAAACATTATAAACAAACAGCATTTTGGAATCATAGCAACAACAAGCCTACTCATAGTCGTCCTTGTAAATCACTCAATTCAGTGGGCAAGGAGACAGACAGAATGACGGACAGAGTGCATATCCTGGGTGACCCTTACACTGGGAAACGCTTAACAACAACAGGCCACTCTGCTGTCTTGATCATCTTCCGCAACCTTTGTTTAGCATAACATCTTGCGCACACGTTAAAACCCGTTCCCCTTTTCAGAAGAGTGGGCCATTGTGTGTAGGTGACATGACAAAATTTACAAAAATGCTATACACAGAGACTGGATGCACAAATAAAGCACATGAGCGCTTATTCCATTATTCTCGAAGTAAAAAAATAAATAATAGAATATATTATGCCGCTCTCTATGGATTCCAAGACATTTATAGTGCAGAAATATCCAGCACGATTACTTACGAAAACTTTTTACATAGAATTTGATTTGATAGTCGAATATAGCATTCTAATGTATTCTTATTATCATCTTGTGTTATTGTTTAGTGTATCCTCTTGTTTACTCCTGGCTTCTTATTCTTCTTGTGTTCAGTTTGTAGCGGAGTTGACGCCAGAATTGACAGTTGAATCCATTTGGAAAGAGCTTCTTTTTATAACATTAAATGCATCGTGTAATTTCTCTTAAATTTGTATTCATAAAAGAAAGTTATGTGTTACTCCCCCCCCCCCATCCTATCAACAGACCTCATTGGTCAATGACAAGAAATTGTTCAAAGCCTCAAAGCCTATCTAAAATTCGACATAAACGAAATCTATACACTCCCTCTATTTTATAGCTGTCTTTTCTAGTACTTCTGTTCTTGTGACCATCTCTGTTTCTAAGATCATAATATACACTATACTCCGCTGTATGTTTGGTTTGTTTGATTGTTTATTGTTTTTATTCCTTTTTTTAAATATAGTATCACCTTGAAA
>CM060342.1:33897289-33902289 GCA_030674155.1 Stramonita haemastoma
ACAAAGAAACAAAAAAACAACAACAACAACAACAACAAAACAAAACAAACAAACAAAAACAAACAACAACAACAAAACAACACAAAACAAAAACAAACAAACAAAAAACAAAACAAAAAAAAAGGTGCAATGATTATAGATCAAAAACAAACAACAACAACAAAACAACACAAAACAAAAACAAACAAACAAACAAAAAAAAACAAAAAAAAAAGGTGCAATGATTATAGATCAAACATGAGAATATGATGAAGTTAGATGACTGAAAACATCAATCCACCACCATCTATCATCAAAATATGTCCCATAAAACATAAGATTTTGATAAAGGGTGAGAAAGAGCAACAACAACAGGTAAGAAATAAGACAGAGATACAATATTAAGGTAATGTTATAAAAAGGCACTCATTCAGAAACGAAAATATGAAGTAAGAATCAATGAAGAATTTGATTTGAGTACAAAAAACAAACAAACAAAAAAACCAATCAAAGCAAAAAAAAACGAAAAAACAAAAACAACAACTAATAATTAAAGAGCAAGCATGAGAATATGATGAGGTTAAATGACTGAAAACATCAATCCCGCCATCTATTATCAAAATAAGTCCCATAAAGCACAGTTTTTTAACAAAAAAAAACTCTAACTCACACTCACACACATACATACACACATACACACACACAAACACACACACACATACACACACATACACATACACACACACACACACACACACACACACACACACACACACACACACACACACACACACACACACACACACACACCTCACTTAGTCTTATGATTATAGTCATAAGATCATCATAATCTGAGAGAAGTGAGGAGGGAGAGGGCAGATAGTTCGAGAGGGGAGAAGTGTGGTTTGTTATTTTTGATTCATCAAGTAGATTAGAAGGTGAGTTTTTAAGGTTGTTAATGATTGATGCTGTTTAATTGAGTCAGGGAGGGAGTTCCATAGCGTAGGGCCTGAGTATAGTAAGCTAGTTTTGAACAAGTCTATTCTTGGGATTGGGACACTTGGCTTTGCCGTATTTCTGGAATGATTCATTGGGAATTTGTCTTTTAAGGATGTGGGGACATTTCCTGTCAGTATCTTAAACATCATGATGCCTTTGTTATATTTTAGTCTTTGGTGTAGGGGAAGGATATTTAACTGTGTATAATCCCCTTCTAGCAAGGTTGTTTTCTTCAGAAGGACCAGTTTGAGACCACGTTTATACAGACTTAGTAATGGTTTCATGGTATTTGCACTGGCAGAGTCCCACAGGGTTGCAGCATAGTCTATTGAGGATTGTATATAAGCTTGAAAAAACAGTTTCCTTGAATGAAAATCGAGAAAGTGTTTTATTTTAATCAACTGGTAGACTTTTTTGGACAAGTATTTGCATAGGTGAGATATGTGGTAGAACCAGCTGAGATTTTCATCAATTGTCACTCCTAGAACTTTGTGGTGAGAGGTCTGTTCGATTGCTTCCTTTTTTATGTGAATTGGAAATAGTTTATGTGGTAAATTTTGTCGCTTTTGTCTGGTAGTGATAAGCATGCATTTTGTTTTTTGGGGATGGATAGTCATGTGGTTCAGTTCAGTCCATTTGACAAGGTCATCAGTGCTTTTTTGTAATAAAGTTGTGAGATAGTCAATGTCATTATGGCTCGTATGTATGGTTGTGTCATCTGCAAATAGTTCACATTTGGAATTGATATGTAGAGGAAGGTCATTTATGTATAATGAAAAGAGAATAGGGCCTAATATGGATCCCTGTGGTACTCCATAATGAATGGGCTTTAGTTTGGATGTTGATGTAGCTATTGAGACACACTGGTGCCTATTTGTAAGATATGAATCGAGTAGTCCTAGGGTTTTTGTAGAAATGTTATACAGGTTTAGCTTTTTAAGGAGAAGTTTGTGGTCAATTGTATCAAATGCTTTTTTGAAATCAACAAATAATACTCCACAAAATTTATTGTCATTGATGTTTGATAGCCAATTATCTACAAGACTGGTTAGTGCTGTATGACACGAGTGCTTTATTCTAAATCCAGACTGATTAGGATGAAGTAAGTTGTTGATTTCTGCATGATGGACTAAGTGTTTATTCATATGTTTTTCCAGTGGTTTTGAAAGGATCGGTATAATGGAGATGGGCCTATAGTTTGAAGGATCAGAAGTATCGCCAGACTTGTAGATGGGGATTACTTTAGAACATTTGAAGGCATTGGGGAAATAGTTCTTATCAAGGCAGAGGTTATATATATATGTTAGGGTGTCTGTGATAACTGGAGCTGATAATTTTAGTATACTGCTGTCTATTCCATCTAGACCACGCGTTCTTGATTGTTTGAGGTGAGTCAGATAGTTGTACACCTCTGAGACAGATATGAAAGGTATGTGAAGTTTTGAAGGAATATGCTTTTCTTGGCAGTATTGTTTTAATTCATTAAGATCATTGGACTCTGAGTTATCATTGCTAATTAGGTTGGGAGAAACATTGATGAAGTGGTTGTTAAGCTTTTCAGCGGAGATGTCTTTAATTACATTTGATTTAGGAGTTGATTGATTGTTTGTTATTTGATTTATAGCTCGCCATACAGTCTTTGAATTTTGTTTGGAAGATAGTAGGTCTTGAAAATATTTCTTTTTTTCACGCCGTTTTTGTGAGATTATGGCGTTTCTTAATTTTTTTGACTCATCATAATATTTGTGTTCTTTTAGAAGGTCTCTAAGATAACATGCTTCCTCTAGTTCCTTTGTGAGCCAAGGCGGTTTGGGGTTGTGTTTGATCCTAATGGTTTTAAATGGAGAATGTTTGTTATAGATTTCAGTGAACGTTTTTATCCAAAACTCAATGGCTAAGTCTGGATCAGTAATATTGAAGGTTTCTGAGAGTGTGGAGTTGCATAAGTCTATGAGAAAAAGCTGTTCATTAAACTTTGCAAAGGAACGATAGGTTATAGTTTTATGGCCAGGTTTGGGAATTTTAGTTCCTTTTTTTGACCATGTGGCACAGACTGGGTAGTGATCGCTGCAGTTGTAGACAGGGACACAAGTTTCTATGATGTTTTCTGGGTTTGATACATAGATGTGGTCAATTAATGTGTTTGAATTTGATGTGACTCTTGTGGGAGATTTAACTAATTGGTGAAGATTGAGTGAATTCATAACTTGGGTCCATTGATTATGTACTTTTGTTAGGTCTATATTGAAATCGCCCAGTAAGATTATTTCCCGAGATTCAAGTAGGACTTCGTTTGTCATGGAGTCAAATTTGTCTATCCAATTTATTCTTTCACTTGGATTCCTGTAACAGAGAGAGAGAGAGAGAGAGAGAGAGAGAGAGATGATGAGAGAGAACGTAAAACACATATATACAAAGGCGCAGCAAGTACACACACAGGCACTACTGCACCCCATCATCACTCCCATAATGTAGGGTAGATAGCCTGGGGCCTGGGGGAAAGATGAAGGTGAGAGAGAGAGACAGAGACAAATGGACTGTCTTCTTTTCCTCTGACGTTAGACTGACGCCATGCTACACCTTTCCCAACCTGGCTTACTACACTAGGCAAAGGTAGCTCCTATTGCAGACAGCTGAATAATCCCTGTTGTGGTGTGTGTGTGTGTGTGTGTGTGTGTGTGTGTGTGTGTGTGTGTGGTGTGTGTGTGTGTGTGTTGTGTGTGTGTGTGTGTGTGTGTGTGTGTGTTGGTGTGTGTGTGTGTGTGTTGTGTCTTGGTGTGTGTGTGTGTGTGTGTGTGTGTGTGTGTGTGTGTGTGTGTGTGTGTGTGTGTGTGTGTGTCTTGGTGTGTGTGTGTGTGTGTGTGTGTGTGTGTGTGTCTTGGTGTGTGTGTGTGTTTTGTGTTGTGGTGTGTGTGTATGTGTGTGGTGTTGGTGTGTGTGGTGTGTGTGGTTGTGTGTGGTGTGTGTGTGTGTGTGTGTGTGTGTGTGTGTGTGTGTGTGTGTGTGTGTGTGGTGTGTGTGTGTGTTGTGTGTGTGTGTGTGTGTTTTGGTGTGTGTGTGTTGTTTTGTGTCTTGGTGTGTGTGTGTGTGTGTGTGTGTGTGTGTGTGTGTGTGTGTGTGTGTGTGTGTGTGTGTGTGTGTGAGACAATGCTTTCGTTTGTTTCTGTGCGTGTGTGCGTGTGTACAACGTGTGCACGTGTGTGTGTGTCATCATCATCATCATCATCATCATCATCATCATCATCATCATCATCATCATCATCATCGTTACCGTCATCATCATCTCTTTGTCTCTGTTTCTGTCTGTCTTTGTCTGTCTGCCTGCCTATCTGCTTGCCTATCTGCCTGCACGTCTCTCTGTCTATGGCGTCATCATCACCGCCATCATCTTCATCATCATCATCATCATCTCTCTCTCTCTCTCTCTCTCTCTCTCTCTCTCTCTCTCTCTCTCTCTCTCTCTCTCTCTCTCTCTCTCTCTCTCTCAATATATCTGTTTTGACATTAATGTTCAGGTCTGTTGGGGATTATGTGATGTTGAAGACACATTATATCCTTTTTAAAAAAGAAATTATAGGTAGAACTCTTGTTGTAGTTGGTTTTGTCGTTGGTTTATTTTGTTGTTTGGTTGTGGGGGGTTTTTGTTGTTTTTTTTTGGGGGGGAGGAGTTGTTGGGTTTTTTGGTTTGTTTTTATGGTTTGTTCGTTTTGCTGATAGTCCCTAATCAGGGCCAGGGCCAGATGGAAAAAAAAGTATGTGAATGATTATTCTGTAACCCTTGGAAAACTTAGATAAATAAATTCTCTCTCTCTCTCTCTCTCTCTCTCTCTCTCTCTCTCTCTCTCTCTCTCTCTCTCTCTCTCTCTCTCTCTCTCTCTCTCTCTCGCTGCACGCATGGTTGAGTCTGACAGCTAGGCATCATTACTTACAGTTTCTCTTCCGTATGCGCTGGTCGTCACCCTAACCTCTCCTACCATTTCTCTCCCTTCCCTTTTCTTCACTTCAGCTGTCGCCATTCTGTC
>CM060342.1:33912289-33977289 GCA_030674155.1 Stramonita haemastoma
AAGACGTGATGCGGGAGAAGTTCGACATCCTCATCTTCCTGGAAGGCACCATCGAGAGCACGGGGGAGCTGTGTCAGGCCCGCACGTGCTACTCGTCGCGCGACATCCTGTGGGGGCACCGCTTCGTCCGCCTGGAGGACTATGACGAGGTGCACGAGACCTGGTGCTGCGACTTCACGCGCTTCAACAACGTCGTGCCCTCCATGACACCCAAGTCAGTTTTGTTGTCTTCTGCTTGCTTGATGCTTGCTTGCTGCGGCTGCATTGTGATTTGTTGGGTTGTTGGTTGGGGGGTTGGGGGGTGTGGTGTGGTGGGTGGGTGGGTGGGTGTGGTGGTTGGGTGAGATTGTTGGGTTGGGTGGGGTTTAGATTGGGGTGGGTAGGTGGGATTGGTTGGTTGTTTGGGTTGGTTGGGGATTGGGTTGGTCGGTTGGGTGGGTGGGTTGGGTGGGTGGGTGGGGTTGGTTGGTGGTTGGGTGGGTGGGTGGGGTGGTTGGTGGTTGGGTGGGGTTGGTTGGGTGGGTGGGTGGGGTTGGTTGGGTTGGGTGGGGTTTGGTTGGGTGGGTGGGTGGGTGGGGGTTGGTTGGTCGGTTGGGTGGGTGGGGTGGGGTTGGTTGGTGGTGGGTGGGGTGGTTGGGTGGGTGGGTGGGGTTGGTGGTGGTTGGTGGGTGGTTGGTGGGTGGGTTGGTGGGGTTGGTTGGGTGGTGGTGGGGTGGTTGGTCGGTGGTGGGATTGGTGGGGGTGGTTGGGGGTGGGTGGGTGGTGGTGGTGATGGTGGTTTGTGGTGCGGTTGGTGTGGTTGGTCGTTGGTGTGGTAGTGGTGTTGGTTTTGATGGATGCGTTTGGATTTATAGGAATCTCTCTGTCTTTCTGTCTGTCTGTCTGTCATGTCTCTCACACTACCACACACACACACACACACACACACACACACACACACACACACACACACACACACACACACAATAGAGGAATGAAAATAGGAAACCAAAAAACCACACGCACTGATTACTAACATTAATCAAGCATCTGATGATTAAACAACAAGGACTGTCACGATTTCCTATATCGGCTCCTAAGCAGACCTACTAGTGCTTAAATAGTTCGTGTGTCTATGCATGCAGAAGATCGAATACACTCGTAACATGCTGGTATTAGACGTTTGCGGTTTTCTGGGGTGAAAATGGCTGAATGAACATGAAGACAATGCACATTAGAGCAGAGTGAATGAATATAATGCACATTACAACACAGTAAATGAACATGAACAGGACGAACACTATTGCACAGTATATGAACATGAAAATGAAGCATACTTAAAACATTTTTTTTATACCACTTTACCACTTTTATACCACATGCTATTACGTGAATACCCCCTCCTATACCGCCTTCATCAGTGACGATCATGACTGCTGGGTGGGCAGGCTGAGTGCCCGGGAGTACGCGGAACATCAGCGGACAGAGCAGGAGCGAGAGCTGGGGGAGGAGGAGACAGTGGTGGAGGAGGAGGAAGAGACGGTGATGGGGGAGGAGGAGGAGGACCCTGAGTATGACAACAACGCCTGTGCCGCCCCCTGAACATGGCCTGTGCTGCCCACACGCTGCAGAGAAAACCTGCCTTGATTTTGATGCTACCGTTTGTTTACAGTCTCTTTACGTGTGGTGATATTCGACTACAAACAAAACTAAACTATAAAATAAATAAATAAATAAAAATAAAAAGTTGGGGAAAAAGAGGGAAGAGATTGTAGGGGTTGGGGTGTTGTTGTTTTAATAAAGCATTAATGACAGACCGAAAAATATCTTTGAGCCAAATTAGTTATGTCTGGTTTGTAAGAAAATGTATTAACAGGTTCCTTTGTTGGAATTTCAATGCCAGTTTTTAGTTTTATATTTATTTGAATTTTTTTTTTTTAGAGAAATGAAATATCTAGGATTAGGTGTTGAAAAAAAAGAGATATGAGAGATACGAAATACTGGCTGAAAACAAGCTCATAACTATTATATTCTGGGAATATGTTTTTTTCCAATTATTTCGAAACGATTTATAGATCAGGATTTGAGATAAGTCTTGGGCAGGATGATACCTCATTTTTATGTAGAAAGAAAATTTTGGTCACCAAGAACATATTGATTTCATGGGCCTAAGTCTTTTTTTTTTCGTTTGTGGGTTTTTTTGCGTGCTAGTCTTAAATTAGTTTCTGAGAATTATCTTGTAGTACCTGACTGGCAGTGTATTGTATAGGAAATGTTACAGTAGTCACAGCAAACGATATTCACACTGCTTTTTGCAGGGAGAGCGTGTTCGTAAAGCGCAGTACCATCTTTTCTTTTTTACAGTTCATCCGGACTATATTTTTTCAATAATTTATTCAACGTCTTTTCACTTCCAAGTGATATTAGACGAGTGGGAAGGGGTATGTGTGTGTGTGTGTGTGTGTGTGTGTGTGTGTGTGTGTGTGGTGTGTGTGTGTGTGTGTGTGTGTTGTGCGTTGTATTGCATCGCATTCCTCTTTTAGTTGTTTTGTTGTTGTGCGTTCCCCAGTTTAACACTCTGGGGGTCACCCACAACGTGTACTCTGACTCACTCATCCCACCTGGGAATCACTGTGAGATCTGAAATTGCACACTGAATGAGAAGTTTGCAGTGTGACTGTTTTCAAGTACCTCGCCATTAGGCAGCCATTACTCCGACTTCAGAGGGTATCTCTTTTAGTCACAGCAAAATTCTCTTCATGGAATTCAGGTTGCTCTCCCAGGGGAGAGCATCTTGCCATATGAGTAGAGCCCCCCCCCCCCCCCCCCCCCTCATGTTTGTATGTGTATTTGTTTTTCTATAAAATTGCCGGTTTTCTACATATTTTTTTCCAAGGTCAACTTTTTTTGGGCCATAGGTTATTTATTGCGGTAAAATGTGTAGTGTACTCAGTGACCCGTGTTTATTATCTCATCTGAAAGACTAGCACCAAGACCACCACTCATGGCACTGTGGATCGGGAGGAAAGGTCCAGGTTTAGTGGGATTCCAGCCTGGGACCTTTCCTTTTCTTAAAAGAGTGCAGCATCACCAGACTAATCTGCTAATGTTTTAAAAGGTGATTTTTCCACAGCTGAGTTTGGGTGTCTGTAAAGAACAAGGTTCAACACTCATTATCCTACTAGTTGTAAAAACAAAAAGAAGGCAATAATTAAAAATTTTCGTCAGCTGCCTCTCACAACTTTTTGAAAACTAGCTGTCAATTGTGTGTGTGTGTGTGGTGTGTGTTGGTGTGTGTGTGTGTGTGGCGCACGCGGGGGGGTGTGTGTGTGTGTGTGTGTGTGCGTGCGCGCGCGTGTAAGCAGATGTGTGCCGTGCGTGCATGGATGTGTGTGTGCATGGATATGTGTGTGAGATGCAATTCTCTGGTTCTTTTTTTGATGTCACATTTTTTTTTTTTTTAGTATGTGTCGCATTTTGCTCACTCTCTTTGGCATATGAATGGGGATATGTATTGCAGGTGCAAGTTTGTATATGAACATGTGTGTAAGTTTACACATGTATATGAAAATTTGTGTGTGGACTGTATATGTTAGTATGTGTGTACATGCGAGTATAAATGATAAATGGATGAATGTAAATACACACATTTCTTTAAATTATGTCTTGAGATACGAGTATTGTCACAAATGTGTGTGTTTGTGTGTGTGCGCATGTACTAAGTGTGACAGTGTGTTTGAGTGCCTAGTGAAAAGGGAGAACATACATTCCCTTGTGTGTTCAGAGCAAATAAAGCAGCTGGAATCTGTATTCCACAGTGGGTATACCGCAGATCTGTCATCTTCTCTATTTTCTGCCTTCTTGGCCCAACCTCCTGCCTTTTTTCCCAGAAAGGCTTAGCAGATAATTAGTCTCTCTGATGCTGAAGTGGGGTGTGCTGGGCCCGACTTGTCAGGCGCTTATCGGCAGAATTTTGTCCCCCTCTACAGCCGGAATGACGTGGGCCGAGCTGAAGAGGATCTCCCAGAACTGAGTCCGTTGGAGGAGTGTTGTTGTGGCCCTATGTTCCCACGGGAATCCACAGGCATAAGCAAGCTACCCCCTTGTACATTTTTTTTTTATTCCTTAAAAAGAGCTCCAAGGCTCATAAAAAGTGAGATTTTTGTGTATGTGATTGTTTTTTCCCACCATGAAGGTAGCCACATTCCAACTTCAGGGAATTTTTTGACTTGACTTCTCCCATAACTCCTTGAGAAGTCACTGGGGGTGAATTTTTGTTATTATTATTCTTTTATTTTGAGGATAATGGAACAAGCACACATTTGCTTTTTTACATCCAGTCCTTGTGTGTGTGCATTTTTGAAAATTTTGTCGTTTGGTCCCACCAGCACACAATGGCCTACTCTTTCAAAAAGTGGAACCGGTTTTAACATGCAAAATGTTCTGCATGTTTTGCATGCGGGACTTAAGTTTATACTCTCATTTTTCAGGCCGAGTGTCTAGGGCAAGTCAAACCTGGTTGAGCCTGCACCTCTCCATGAAGCAGGGTGCATGCTGGGTATGCTTGTGTCATCCATGTCAAAGCTGGCCTATTCTAAAAAAAGTGTACAAGGCATTTAGTATGTGCACAAGGTGTCCTGTGTATATTCAAAAACAAGATGTCACTTTTTTCTCTCCCATTCCTTGGCTAGAGCTTCAGGTTTCGTCCATGGTGAGATTTTGCCTACGTATAATAATAATAATAAATGGAATTTATATAGCGCTATATCTTGCCAAAACAAATCAAAAGCGCCTACTTGACTGTTTTACCTACCATAAAGGTAGCCGTATTCTGCCTTCAGGGGATGGTGTTTTAAACACAACACCTGTGTGCATGGGTTTTCATTAAAATAAATGATTATCCGTTGCTATCGGCATGAAATGGTCTACTCTTCCAAAAGGCACAACAGGTTTTTAACATGTGCACAAGATGTTCTCTGTGTGTTTGCACTTTTGTAGTTTTATCAGAAGGACCTCCAGTTTAAAATCTCACCCAAAGGGGGAGGGGTGTCAGGGCCTGTGTTGAAATCCAGGAGAAACAAGGGGGAAAAGAAGACCCTCATTAGACTCGAACCCTTGTTGTCAGTGATCATCACGCAACCACTTGGCTACCTGGACCCTGTCTCCAAACCTCTGAAGAAAGTTACTTTTCCTGTGTGTTGATCACAATCAAGACAGTCACAGTTGATTCAGGAAGAAATGCAATACAGGCCTCATCCTGAATCGAAAGACAAATTGATAGCAAACATGTTTTTTTTCTTCTACAAGTACTTACAAAATGTATCACTGTATCGAGTGAACACACGCACATTCATTCTATCTCGATCTCATATATATACATGCACGCTCTCACTTGTGCACAAACACACACACACTCCACATAAATACACAAACACATGCAAATACACACGTAAATACTACACACACACACACACAGAAAAATAGAGGGTTTTCCCTCACTGAAGTCAAATCTTTCGCGACTCTTCATTGCCAGAGGCAGCAAAGAAGACTTCAAAGTGGGACATTTTATTCAAATAAAAATGATCAAATTCAGAAAATCAATCCAAACGAACATGAAAATCATAAGTTCAATCATGGTTTATTTGATTTCTTTCCCTTTTAATTTTTTTGTTTTTTAAAAACATTTAAAGCATCTCTCTCTCTCTCTCACACACACACACGCTCGCATGCACACATATATCCTCTTGATCCACCATGTACATCAAAATTCAAACTATAAACTTAAAAAAACCCTTACTCAGTCTCTGTTCTTCATTCTAGTTGTAGGCAGTGACACAGTGCCATCAAGATAAAGAATGAGACCCCCCCCCAAAAAAAAACCAAACAAACAAAAAAAACATCATAAAAAAATACCCCCACCCCCCAAAAAAAATTACAACAAAAAAACTAAACAAAAAACGCCCCGAAACCCAAACTAAAGCAAAGAAACACCCCCCCCCCCCCCCAAAAAAAACCAAACCCAACCTGAAACCACGCTCAAAATAAATTAGAATTTTGAAGTTCATTGACAATGGTACACACACACACACATAAACCTGCGATCCAATGTCCCACAAGAGTTATATCTTGCAAATATTGGCACCACTGTCCTTCCCAGACATGCAACGCATATCTTAAATACGTCGCATCATTTATACAAAGACGGTAAGCACATGTTTATACATCACACCAACCACACATCAGACAGTGCAACACACATCTAACTACATCACACACTACAGCTAACACGCTAAAACGAACAGATTAGCAACATTCTCACTTCACGCCTGGTCCCACTAGTCTCCACACAGCCACCACATTCATCCAACAGCAATGCCCCCAATATGAGGCATCAGATCTTCTGCATATTCATCAGTGCGCACACCACACACACACACCACACACACACACACAGACACACACACACACACACACACACACGACACACACACACACACACACACACACGCACTCACAGCATTATCCATTTCACCAATGAACACCTTCAGTGACAAAGAAAGAACAGAAGAGAAGAGAACAGACAATGCAGATGGACAGACACTAGTGACCTTAAGCAAGAAGGGCTGGCGAAGACAAGGCATGAAGACAAAGGCAGTGACCAGCTTCAGAAACGGGCAAGTTTAGAAAGAAAGATAGGCATGCCAGGAACATTGCCCTAAATGCTGCTGACCAAGAGAATACAGGGCACACCTGCCTACTGCTACACTCCAGTCATGGTTTTGAGAGTTCCAAATCCCTACAGACAATTCAAAACAAAACCTTACCTATTGACTAATCTTCCATAACTACCTTCTTCTTCAGGCAGCAACTACTATTGTCTGGTCATAAGAGCGTGAGCTGCTTTCTAAACTTGTTTTTTTTTCTGTTTGTTCCTTGGCTACAGCTCCCAGGTCCACCATTGGTGCAAATTTTTAGTTTGCGACGGTTTCTCTCTCCCCCCCCAACATTTAGATAGCCGTATTCCTGACTTCAGGGATAGGTATCTAAACACGACACCTGTGTGCATATATTACATATTTGAAAGATTTTGTCATCCATTTTTACCAGCACAAAATGGCCTGCTCTTCGAAAGCAGAAGGTTTTTAATATGTGTGCAAGTTGTTCTGTAAAACTATCCACCCATAAATTTCTTGCGACCAAATAAAAATGGTGTCCAGTAACTCCAAACGCTAGTGCTTGTGTGGCAGGGTATAAAGTGAAGTTGTTGACTAAACCGCGATGATCTTGTCTTCGTGCATAAAGAAACTGATTCAACGACAGATTTGTTGCTTAAAGCAACCAAACTGAAAAAAGATGTCGGACAAAAGCGCAGACACCAAGAGAATAAAAAAAAAAGATGAAAAGACCCTGAAAATCAGCATAGGCACAGTATAAGCGAGTGAAGATGAAAGCCTGAAAGACTCATTTTACTTGCAGTAGAGAGTCACACAGTAGAAATCCATCACAACCTGAAACTGACAGACAACGGCCACAAAACAGATGACAGAGCGTGAGCACAAATACAACATGAAAAATAACAACGAACATTTTTCATCAGAGCAAACACAACAATGACTTCTTAGAACAAAAAACATCCAAAATCAAACAAAACAATAATAATATAAAAAAAAAACCCTGGAAGAAATCAAGCGCACATTTTCAACCACCTGACAAATCCAAAACTCTCTCTCCACATCAACAACAACAACGATGCACGTTAAAACCCTGGCCCAACAATCCCATCCCTCTTTTTCCCTTCAAGTCAGATAGAGGCGATGGAAGTCATTGGCCCCAAAACCGGCGTTGCACTTGGGACACTTGCGCTGGCGGGTCTCGTAGCGTGTGCGCAGACACTCCAGACAGAAGACGTGGAAACACTTCACCAGCACAGCATCTTTGCGGTTCACCTTGCACGATGGACACGTCAGTTGTTCCTGAAAACCAGGAGGGGGGGGGGGGGGGGGGGGGGGAACAGGTTAGAAAATCAGGCAGCAAAATGTAAGATAAAAATAAATAAATAAATGGAATTTATATATCGCCATATCTTGCAAAAACAAATCAAAGCGCCTGCATTCAACCAATTCTTACACATGGCAACCAATAAAATTAAAACTTTTTAACAGTCAAATGTAACACACACTACACACACACACACACACACACCACACACACACTCACAGAGGTTATACACTTTGGCAGGCTGGGGATATTTCGGCTATTAAGAGCAGGGGCAGCTATAAGATGAAACAGGAGGGAAAATCTTACATAAAACGTAGGTGACACTTTCTATTGTTTTGTACTGTACTGTATTGTATCATACTGTATTGCTTAGTTTTGTATTGTAACCATTTCCAGTTACAGCAGATTTTTCTGTGTGAAATTTCGGCTGCTCTCCTTAGGAAGGGTGAGTCACTCAAGAACAGTAGCAACCCTCTCAAACCCCCCCTCCCCCCAAAAAAAAGTCCTGATAGTGTGTGTATTTGTTTCCCTACAAAAGGGGCTTTTCTACAGAATTTTTCCAGGACAACTCTCAATTCATCATGGGTTATTTTACTTGCACCAAACATGTATAGTAAATGGAACTTTAGTTTATCACTCATCTGAAAGACTAGCACCCAGACCACCACTCACAGCTTAGTAAATGTAGGAAAAGCTTAGCTTCAAACAGGGATGGAGCCTGTGACCTTTCTGGACTTAGCATGCAGCAGTGCAAAGCTGCACCGTGGCACCAAAGGCATCCTCCTTTCCCTTGTGCACACGATCAATGGAGCTATTTTCCCTGGCTACTCACAACACTGCACAGACACACCCTTGGTCTGATCCAGTTTTAGCCGTGGCAACAAACTCCCACGCTCCATGCATGAACCATCTCTGTCTGATGAAGCATTTCTTTTCTGTCTCACGCTCATGATTTTCACAACACAACAAACATGGCTAGCAAGATACAGCCCTGTGTATGCAGCCAGAGGACCACTTCAGTGCTCTTCCCCCCTTTTTTTAACACTGTCACGTTCAATCAATACAAGTCCTGGACACCTACCAACTTTCACTGCTCTACACAGCAAGCTATTCCCCTGCTTCTACTTTTGAACAGTAGGAGAGAATGCTGCAGATTTAATCCAAGCACGATACAACCATCCCACAGCGCACAAATCCAACATCACTCATCCAGAGTGCTATAAATTACAGTGCCTTTCCTTTTACCTGGTCCAAGTGTGGTCAGTTCCTGCTATAAAACAGCACACGTGACCCTATCTGGGCTGGGATGGGAATGGATTAATTAGCAGCCGAGAGGTGCTAAAAGTAGGGGAAACTGACTACTGTGATCTGACTCGCATGGTTCAATGCCCAATCTTTGTGACCATCAAAATGTATGAGCAAAAACATCCATTATGGACAACATCTCTTTGTCCAAGTCGGAGTATGGCTGCATTTGAAAACAGTCGTTCATGCAAACTTCTCAGCAGTGTGTACTGACAATCTCACAGCGATTCCCAAGTGGGATGAGTGAGACACAGAGAGCCCATATTCAGGGTGCAACCTTTGGGTGTTAAAGCTGAGGAATGCCCAACATTGCCCTGTCTGTTAGCATGGTAGGCCATTGTGTGCAGGCGGGAACGGATGTCAAAATTTACTACACACTTTTTTGTTTCACAAAACATAATCCCTGGATGTCAATTTTTTTTGTTTGTTTAGGGCTTTTTGATGTTATTATATTTTTATTAAACATATTTTTCACATTTTTCTGGATGTCAAAATTTACAAAACTGCATACACACAGGGACTGGATGTAAAAAAAAAAAAGCACATGAGTGCTTATTCCATTATCCTTGAAATAGAATAGATAGATAAGTGGTGTACAGTCAGGGGGGGCCCTCTCACCTTGTACTCCTTGATTTCCTCCAGAAGCACCTCATCGGCCGCCCCGGCTTGTTCGATTTTCTGGCTGCGTTCCAGTTTTCGCTGAAGTTTGGCCACCTCTTCCTGCACAGCCACAATATACTGGGTCAGTTCTTTCTGTTTTATTTTATTTATTCATTTTTCATTTTTTTTAGTCAGTTCTTTCAATTTTCTATTTGTACACCATTTTAGGTAACGGCAGATTTCTCTACTGCAAGAAATTCACACCCCACCACAACTTACAACACCTTCACACACACACACACACTTACACACAAACTCACAACACACTTACAGACACACTTTCACAAAACACAACACACTTACACACAAACTTACACACAGACACACTTACACACACACTCACAACACACACAACACACTACACCACACACTACACACACACACTTACACACAACAACCATACACACACACACAACACACAACAAACTTGCACACAAAACCACAAACACAACCACACATAAAACCACAATCCATAACACAAAACACAAATACACACACACACTTACACGCCCCCCCCCCCCCCCCCCCACACACACACACGTACAAACAAAAACCTACAACAGCTTTTAACCACAAACCCCCCCCCCCAAACCCCAACCAACCCCCTCCCATTCAAACCGACCTGCATCCTCTTGTACTTGAAGACCTCCTGGTCCAGGGCGCTAGTCTTTTCGGCCACGGCGATCTGGGCCTCCTTCAGCTGGGCCTGGTACTTGTCCAGGTGGAGCTTGAGGTCGGCCGCTGTCTGGGAACTCTCCACCGCCTTCCGCTTGTGCAGCTCCAGGGCCTGCTGGGTGAAGCTGGGGACACCAACAGTCGTCGTTAGTGGTCAGTGAGTGAGTGACCCACACCCAGTGAGATGAGGTGAGACAGTCTTTGTTAGTGGCCAGTAACCCACACCCAGTGAGATGAGGTGAGAGTCTTTGTTAGTGGCCAGTAACCCACACCCAGTGAGATGAGGTGAGACAGTCTTTGTTAGTGGCCAGTAACCCACACCCAGTGAGATGAGGTGAGACAGTCTTTGTTAGTGGCCAGTAACCCACACCCAGTGAGATGAGGTGAGACAGTCTTTGTTAGTGGCCAGTAACCCACACCCAGTGAGATGAGGTGAGAGTCTTTGTTAGTGGCCAGTAACCCACACCCAGTGAGATGAGGTGAGACAGTCTTTGTTAGTGGCCAGTAACCCACACCCAGTGAGATGAGGTGAGACAGTCTTTGTTAGTGGCCAGTAACCCACACCCAGTGAGATGAGGTGAGACAGTCTTTGTTAGTGGCCAGTAACCCACACCCAGTGAGATGAGGTGAGACAGTCTTTGTTAGTGGCCAGTAACCCACACCCAGTGAGATGAGGTGAGACAGTCTTTGTTAGTGGCCAGTTGCCAATACTCAATGAGATGATAATAATAATACATGGAACTTATATAGCGTTATATCTTGCAAAAAACAAATCAAAGCGCTTGCATTCAACCAATCATTGCGCATGCAGCCAATAACAATCTAGATTTTTTAACAAAGTCAATGTGTACACACACACACACATAGAGGTTAAACACTTTGGCAGGGTGGTGGATATTTCGGCTGTGGAGAGCAGGGGCAGAAGATGAAATGCGTTGGGCCCGACTTGTCAGGCGCTTGACGGCAGCATGGCACTTTTTTTGCCCATATGACAGACAACAGTAGTTGCTGTCTGAGTGTTTGATGAAGAAGAATACACACCACACACAAAGACATGACACAACACACACACACACATCCACATGTGTGCGTGCAGGCGAGTCTTTAGAGTGTATTTCTTTTCTTTTTAAAAATTATTTTCTTCTTTTTTTTTTTTTCCCCTCTTTCTTGTTTGTTTATATCTATAGATAGAATTTAATTTTGAGGCTGTTGAATCATGTTAGTTAAAAACTATGATGAAATGTTTATTTTTCTCTCTCTTTTTTATTTTCCCCTCGATAGATGGCTTGATAAAAAAAAAAGCAAATCAATGCTTATTCAATGTACCATCTGGAAATAAAAATTTGACTTTGACAAACACACACTCACACATACCCCCCCCCGGCCTCTTTCTCCACCAGAGCCAGGGACTGTTGCAGGATGCATTCCTTGTCCTCCAGACTTCATACATCCACACACACACACATGCACACCCTCCCTCACACACACACCCACTCATATTCCCCTAACCCCCCCTATCTATACCTGGCCTCTTTCTCCACCAGGGCCAGTGACTGTTGCAGGATGCGCTCCTTGTCCTCCACACTGCATACATCCACACACACACACACACACACACACACACACCCCCATACCTGGCCTCTTTCTCCACCAGGGCCAGGGACTGTTGCAGGATGCGCTCCTTGTCCTCCAGGCTTCTCACCACCAGGTTCTGGGCCTCCACCTGCTGGTGCAGCTGTGTGCCCTGCTCCTCCAGAACATCCTTCTCCTCCTTCAGCAGCTTCTGGATCTGGTTCGACTTGATCCGCTGAGTTAACACACATTTATATCTATACATGTAGACACATACATATATACATATTAAGCTGATGAACTTGCAAAACAGGGGGCACAGAAAAACAGTGTGAAAGTAGCCTCACCTTCCATGAAAAGAAGACAATCATCAAATCTATGGCCCACCTAGAGTAGAGAAGGATGACTACCACCACCTCAAAAGAGAAGATCAAGTCAGAATTCTAAGACTCCGCACTGGGCACAACAGGCTAAACCACCATATGTCCACAAAACTGAAACTTGCTCCTTCTCCCCTGTGTGCCTGTGGTAAAGAAAACCAGACAGGCGAGCAATCCTTCAAAGGTGACACTATTCAGCGACCTGAGGAAGAAAGTGTGGCCGATGGAGATAACCCTACAGACCAAGCTGTATGGCCCACGAGAGGAGCTGGAAAGGACTTGCCATTATTTTTCCAGACACATCTGACGGTGTAAAGCGACGACGAAGAAGAAGAAATAAGAATGATATCATAACCTACCATATCAACAGAGGTATTGACTTGATCTGCAGATCACACACACACCTGTAGGTAGACACATACATATCACCCATATCATAGACATATCACACACATACAGACATATCACACACACATATGACACACTATCACAGACATTTCACACATATCATACACATATAGAGGTACTGACTTGATCCGCTGATTAAACACACACAATGTGCACACATACATATCACACATATCATCAGACATATCACACACATATCATACACATATCACAGAGGTATTGACTTGATCTGCTGATGAAACACACACATACCACACACATAACACACACACTTACATACACACACACACTTACATACACACACACACAACTCCCCCCTCCCCTCCCCCCCCCACATGCATTGATCTGTTCTCAAACACACACAGGCATTGACTTGATCAGTAGTACAACAACACATACAAATACACTGCAGGTGACAGATAAGCTGATTTGCAAAAAAAAAAAAAAAAAAAAGACTACTTTTTGACAACAAAAATTTAAAAAGAAAAGCACAGTATTAGCCTCTTCACTAAATAAACCATACGCAATCACCAACACAAAATACAGAAAAATTCTAACATAGCCGTCCATCCTATTTTTCCGTGAATCCCACAATCTAAAACATACTACCCAATTCCTGTACTCCAAAAAGGACAGTCATGCATGCACACACGCCTACCTTCACTCCCAAAGCCCCTGAAGATAACAACACCACTACAAGCAAAAAAAAAAGACCCACATGACGCCCCCCCCCCCCCCCCCCCCCCCCCCCCCCCCCCCCCAAATCCCCCAGTGACACGACTACTGGCCCCACAGCTGACCTACCTCTGACATGAGTTTGAAGTTGGCGTCGTCCTTTTCGCGAAGCTGCTGCAGGAGTCGCATGTTCTGCTCCTGCATGTCCTCAAAGGCCTGACCTGTCACCTCCAGGTCGTTCAGCAGTGCCTCCTCCCGCTGACAACAACAACAGCATCAATACAGTCAGTCAGGCAACCAGTCAGTGAGTCAGTCAGTGAGTCAGTGAGTCAGCCAGCCAGTCAGTCAGTCACTGAAACACCTTTCACACCTTCCATACACACACATAACAACACACATTTGATTTACCCACATCCATCAAATGAACATGCTGACCTCACTCCACCTGTCACATGCTCCGTACACACCTCTGTATGCACACACAAACACACAAAACAAAACATACATACACAACACGAGTATTCCTACACGACACCCACCCTTCCACACAAACCCCTACACACCACATGCACACACACACACAGAGCTATGCACCCCCCCCCCTCCTATATACAAACAGATACACATCTACACACATGTATGCAGAACATCTTGCGCACACGTTATATCCTGTTCCACTTTTTGTAAGAGTAGGCCATGTGTGCCAGTGGGAACAGATGAGACAAAATTTACAAAACTGCATACACACAGGGACTGGATGTAAAAAAGCACACGAGTGACAGATGACAATATTTACAAAACTGCATACACACGGGGACTGGATGTAAAAAAAAAAAAGCACATGAGTGCTTATCCCATTATCTTAGATATAAAAGAATAAAAAAAATATAAAAAAAATGAAAAACACACACACACACCACACCCTAACCCCCCCCCCCCCCCCCAACCTACCACATACCTACACACAACACACACAACACACACTCACAAACACACATACACCCCCCCGTATACCCACCACCCCAAACACAAAATCCCCCCTCCCACACACACAGAGACACAAACGCACCCTAAAATTGAAGACAACAACAACAACATACACCGACCCACACACAACCCCTCCAACCCCCCCCCTTCCCCCCCACCCCTTGTACCTGTTTCTGGGAGGTGAGTTTTTTTCTGGAGTTTGGTGATGGCTACACACACCCCCTCCCCCCTACACCCCCCCCCCCCCCCACCCCCCCTGTACCTGTTTCTGTGAGGTGAGGTTTTTCTGGAGCTCTGTGATGGTTACACACACACACAAATGTACCCTACACACCACACACACACCCCCCCCCCCCCCCCCACAACACCCATACCTTCTCTGTAGTAGGTTTTCTGAGCTCTGATGTTCCACCCAAATGTACCCTACACACCACACACACCCCCCCCCCCCACAACACCCAGTACCTGTCTCTGTGAGGTGAGGTTTTTCTGGAGCTCTGTGATGGTTACACACACACAAATGTACCCTACACACCAACACTACTACCCCCCCCCCCCCCCCCCCCCAACACCAAGTACCTGTTTCTGTGAGGTGAGGTTTTTCTGGAGTTCAGTGATGGTTACATGCACAAACACCCCCTACACCTCCCCCCTTGTATCTGTTTCTGTGAGGTGAGGTTTTTCTGGAGCTCGGTGATGGTTTCCTCCATCTTCTTGATCTTGCGCAGCGCCTCACACACACACACACACCTACACACCCCCCCCCCCACCCCCCCCCCACCCAATTTCACCACCTCCTCCCCCGCCTTAGTACTCCTATATGTTTCTGTGAGGTGAGGTTTTTCTGGAGCTCGGTGATGGTTTCCTCCATCTTCTTGATCTTGCGCAGCGCCTTACACAGACACACACCCCTACACCCCCCCTTACACCTCCCAATACCCCCCCCCCCATACCTGTTTCTGTGAGGTGAGGTTTTTCTGGAGCTCGGTGATGGTTTCCTCCATCTTCTTGATCTTGCGCAGCGCCTCGTCCTCGGCCAGCTTGCGGCGGTCCCTGCGCTCTGCCTCCTGCATCTTCTTCAGCTGCTGCCGCATCTCCTCCATCTCCTGACGCGCCTTCTTCTCCGCCGTCATCAGCTGCAGCAACCACAACAACACAGTGGTTCTGAAGTTCTGATATAAAGAAGTGTTCCTAGAGTTCTGATATAACAAAGTGTTTCTGCAGTTCTGATATAAAGAAGTGTTCCTAGAGTTCTGATATAACAAAGTGTTTCTGCAGTTCTGATATAACAAAGTCTTTCTGCAGTTTATTGTACAAAGTGTTTCCACAGTTCACGAGTTTGTACCTGAATTTCTCAAAACTGCTTTCTCTGAACTGACGACTTCAGAGAGGAAGGACTTTACTGAACCTGACTGACTTCAGTGCTGTAAGGAAGGACTTCACTGAACCTGATTCAGAGAGGAAGGACTTTACTGAACCTGACTCAGTGCTGTAAGGAAGGACCTTCACTGAACCTGACTTCAGAGAGGAAGGACCTTACTGAACCTGACTGATTCAGTGCTGTGAGGAAGGACCTTCACTGAACCTGACTTCAGAGAGGAAGGACCTTTACTGAACCTGACTGACTTCAGTGCTGTGAGGAAGGACCTTCACCTCCAGGTGTGGGGTAGGCCTTACCTGCACTTTGTCTCTCTGCTCTTTGGGGGCGCTCTTGTACATGTCCAGCAGCAGCTTCAGCTCACGGGCCCCATCCTGGGACTTCCTGCACACAGCACACAGCAAATAGCGTTGGTGACCTTTCAGCTTCTGTCAGTCTTCTTCAGGCAACAGCTACCAGGAATTGCTTGCTACACCCTCCCAGCTAAACTCTACATGGGGCTAACACTGCATACACACGGAGACTGGATGTAAATAAGCCTATGGGTGCTTATTCCATTATCCTCGAAATAAAAGCACAAATAAATTGATAAACAACTTGGCAAAAAATAGCTTTGCTCTTGAAATTTGACACAACCAAGCTTATGTCACCCTTCTGAAAGATATCACTGTTTTTAAAGTGTACACAGAAATGTGTTTTACTAATTTTTGATTGATGACAGGCTCTCAAAACAGAAGCGTCAGAAAAGACAAATTCAGAGACTAGAGCATGTACAAAAGAAAGAAGGAAACAAACCCATTTTTAAACAAGAATAGCACCTAGGAACTATACCACAAAAAACCAGCCTACAGTCTGATCAATGAAGATGTAAAAAAAAAAAAAAAAGGTACAGGTATGGCGTTCCCATAACCTATGTGGTCACTGGGGAGAAAGGTGTCAGACCTCAGCTTCATTGAAGAAATACAAGCATGCTAATAGTTTTTTTTTCTCTTCAGTTTGAACGCAATCTCGTATTTTGCTTATGAAGAAATGAGAAAACAGGTGTGTAGGACTGTGTTGTGCCGTGTTGATCACCACTATGAAGTAGAGGGACTGTTCACATTCATTATATAACACAGTCAAGCAGTCAATAGGAACTTAGTGGCTGGTTGGTTTACACAAATTTACGCCTCCTTCCCTTCACACACCCCTCCCTACACCCACATCCACCCCCCCCCCCCCCCACTTACACACACACACACACGCAGTAGGCCTTTGTGTGAAAGTGGGAATTGTTGACCAAATTTACATAACTGCATACACACAGGGACTGGATGTAAAAAAAAACCCACACAAGTGCTTATTCCACAATCCTCGAAATAAAAGAATAAATAAATAAATAAAATAAAAACACACACACTCACACACACAATCTCTCTCTCACACACACGCATACACACACACACATAAACCCCCCACCACACCTTCCCAAACCCCCCTCCCCACACACACACCCCAACTTTCTCTCCTCTCCCCTCTCACGTACTTGAGCTGCATCTTGAGTTCCTTGATCTGCTCCGAGTCCACGCTCCCCCTCCCCTTCCCCCCCTCGGCGCCGTCATCCTCCTCCTCCTTCTTCACCCCCACATCCCCCCCATCAGGGTCGGCCTTGATGGCCCCGGGAGACAGCAGGGCGGGGTCGTGGGGCTCCTCTTTCAGGGTCAGGCCGCCGTCCTTGACCTCTGGGCTGTTGACCCCGTCCCCCGTGGCGGTGGAGGCCCCGCTGGTGGAAGGGGTGGGGGTGGTGGGGGTGCCCGGGGGGTTGGCTGCCGAGGGGTTGAGGGTCACCATCTCCTGACGCAACTGTTGGCACATTTTTTTTTTTTTTTTAATGTTTCTGTCTGCTGTTACGATGTGTGCACAAACATGAACACAGGCAGGCAGGCACGCGCACGTGCACGCACACACAAACACACCCACACACACATACACAAACACACACACACTCACACAAACCCATGCACACAGACACACACACACACATACACACTCACTCACACACACACACGTCCCTGGGGATGGGATAGCTTGGTGGTCAGAACACTATGCTGGCAATTTGACAACCTGGGTTCGATTCCCATTGGAGGGGATTTTTCCCCTGGAGTTAACATCAGTGCTGACTCCACTCTCCCCAAAAGTCTTTAGGATGAGACTGTAAACCGAGGCCCCATGCGCGAACTCACGCAGAACATCTTGCACACATGTTAAATCCTGTTCCGCTTTTCGTAAGAGTAGGCCATTGTGTGCCGGTGGGAACAGATGACAAGATTTACAAAACTGCGTACAAAAAGCACATGAGTGCTTATTCCATTATCCTTGATATAAAAGAATAAAATAAAATAAATAAAAAAAAAAACCCACACAGACACACAGAAACACACACACAATTACACAGAGGAGAGGGAAAGGGGTAGGTTACCTTGGCCATCTCTGTCTGGGTTTCCTTGAGGCGGCGCTTGTAGCGGGAAGACTCCATCTTCAGCTGCTGGTTGTGGTTCTGCAAACTCTGGATCAGGTTCCTCATCTCTCGGTTGATGGTCACTGCAACCACCACACACAGGCACACATGCACATTCAAGCACACACACATGCATGCATGCACGCACATGCACGCACACACACACATACATACACCATACCTGTCAGTTTCCCCCACTTTCAGCTCTTCTCAGCTGCTAATTAATCCATCCCATCCCAGCTCAGATTGAGCCAGCTGTACTATTTATAGCAGGAACTGACCATACTTGGACTAGGTAAAAGGAAAGGGCGTGCTAAATTTAGCATTCTTGACTGAGTGATGTTGGATTTGTGTGCTGTAACACACACACACACTCTGTGTGTGTGTGTCAATCAATCAATCAATCAATCAATCAAATTTTTATTTCCAGATGGTACATTGAGTAAGCAGCGATCTGCTTTTTTCCATCAAGCCATCTATCTAAAGAAAAGAAAAGAAAAGAAAAAAATCAAAACAATAGCAAAAATCAAATCCAAAACAAAACAAAAAACCAACAAAAAACAAAGCAGAAAATCCCTAGCAAACAAAAAAGCCAACGAAAGAAAGAAAAGGGGAAAAAGCAAACAAACAATTAAAACAACAACAACAAACATTTCACCAACATTAACTTGCTAACATGATTTCAACAACTTTAAAATAAACTATGCCTATAAATAATACAAGCAACTACTATAACAACAACCAAAAGAGAAAATAAAATAAATAAAATAAATAAATAAAATAAATAAATAAAAATTAAAAAAAATATTTTAAAAATCTACTCAAAAGCCATACACACATATGCACATACACCCACACACCCATACACACACACACACACACACACACACACCCGTGCACCTACACACACACACACACACACACACACACACACACACACACACACACACACACACACGGTTATGCTCTTCCACTCAGCTCGTATACTCGTAGGTACATGCACACATTTAAAGTCTTTTTTTAAAAAATCATATAGTGTCAAAAAAAACAACAACAAAACAAAACAAAAAAAGAAAAAAACAAAAACAAAAAAAACAAAAAAAACAACAACCAAACACTCACACACACACACAAAACAAACAAACAAACAAACAGCTTATATCAATTACAATGTAACCAAAAAACATTATTTAAGACTTAATAATAATAATAATAATAATTATAATAATAATAATAAAATAATTTTTTTTAAAAATGAATAAATACAACAACAACAACAAAAATTTTAAAAATAAATAAGTTAAAAAAAAAAAATGTGTGTGTGTGTGTGTGTGGCGTGTGTGTGTCGTGTGTGTGCATGCATGCATGTATGAATGTGTGCATGCGTGCGTGCGTGCGTGTGTGTGTGTGTGTGTGTATGCATGCATGTAAGACTCTGTAGTGAGTGTGTGTGTGTGTGTGTGTGTGTGTGTGTGTGTGTGTGTGTGTGTGTGTGTGTGTGTGTGTGTGTGTGTGTGTGTGTGTATGCAGACCTGTGCACCCCCTTACTACTGATTTCAGTATTTTCATGGCAATTTTCAGTATTTTTCACCGAGTTTTAGTATTTTTACGCGTTATTCATGACACTCTTTTTCAACATGAAGCATAAACGTCTTTTTTTAAATTGGGTTTTTGTATCTCTATTTGTTTGCTCATCCCCCTTCCAATGTCTTTCCATTGTACAAAAGCTCATAAGCTTTTTCTTTTATCAACTAGCAAATGTGGACAGGTCTGATGACTTCATAAGTGATGTAATATACAGAGCGTAGAATTGGGAGAGAAAAAAAAGAGGAAATTAAGCCGGGGTCCAGGGGCCGCTTAGGCCCCGGTGGGGTGCAGGGGCAAAGCCCCGCTGGGGGGCCCAGGGGGCAAAGCCCCCGGCTGAAAATGATTTTTCGCATTTTAAAGGCAGTTTGGAGGCCTCTCCAGGCACCATTTTGTGCAATGTGGAGGCATATGTGTGTGTGTGTGTGTGTGTGTGTGTGTGTGTGTGTGTGTGTGTGTGTGTGTGAGAGAGTGAGAGTGAGAGTGAGAGTGAGAGAGAGAGAGAGAGAGAGAGGAGAGAGAGAGAGAGACTCAGACCTTCCATAAAGAACCACCAGAGTATGTCAAACTTGTTTTAAAAAGATCTATTCTGGGTAGCGGTAATATAAGTTTGTGTGTACCACTGTGACAGTTAATGGAAAATGTGGAGAGAGAGAGAGAGAGAGAGTGAGAGTGAGAGAGACAGAGAGAGAGAGAGACAGAGAGAGAGAGAGAGAGAGAGAGAGAGAGAGAGGGAGAGAGAGAAGAGAGAGAGAGAGAGAGAGAGAGAGAGAGAGAGAGAGAGAGAGAGAGGAGAGAGAGAAATACACTCTCTGGTGAAGATTTAAGAAGATCCTATGCCTTTCTCATTTTATTTTTAATCTGATTTCGGAGTGGACTCACCATGACAGTTTGCATGGCCAGAAAACAAGTGCTGTGTATGTGTGTGCTCTGCTGCTGTCCAGTACAGCACCAGAGCGGAAGCCGTGTTCGGTACGATATAACTTCAGAGCGAGTCTTGATGTAACTTCAGAACAAGTCACTTTGCCGTTTTAACGATCAACTGATTTTTCGAAGATGCGAGAAATTTTACTGTTCCATGATTTTCCAAGAAATCAGCGCTTCTATAAATGAAGAGCCGTGGTTTGCTATGTTCCGACCGCATTCCAATTTTCGACACCACTTGCGAATGAAAAGTTCAACTTTCACTAGCGAGTAGCCTGATGCGAGAGATGTAGCGCAGGTTTCAAACCTTACTCAAGTCAAGTCAAAATGATCTTTATTCATATTATTGAGGGTAAACGATTAAGTTTACACAACTTTTTTTCATCCTGCCCTCACAAAAAAATCAAGAAAATTGACTTCTAAAACAATCAAAGACAAATATCAACCGTGGTTGAAACTAAAATAAATGAGGATTTTCATCCAAACAGAATCTTACAAAATAACACTGAAGACAGTAACATAAATTCAAGTCATACAGACAAAATAATGGAAAACGAACGGCCAATTTTGCTGCTTATGCATCTATATCAGCATCTATATCCGCAACTGTACCTCTTTTAGCCCCATCCTGGCCTGTTAGCGTCATTTTGCATTCACTCCGCGTCTTTCTTTGCTTATAAGTGTAGGCTATCAGTTTGGTCTGTTTCTCCGCGAGTTTACACCACTTTCCGCCATTTTGTTTTGAAGATACTGTTGTGCGCATGCGTCATCAGGGGAGATAAGTAACTGAACGATAGGGCCTAGCAGACGATGTAACGCGAGATGATCGGCATCGCTGAACGATAGAAGATGACGTTTTCGATTTCCAGATTTTTCGTTGACAAAAATCGGATTTTGATAAATAAAATCGTATTTCCGTATTTTACAACTTTTTCCGGAACAAATACGGAAGGTGCACAGGTCTGGTGTATGTATGTGTGCGTTGTGTGTGTGTGTGTGTGTGTGTGTGTGTGTGTGTGTGTGTGTGTGTGTGTGTGTGTGTGTGCGTGCACCCTCACCATTCTGGTCGTTGGCAGCCATGGCCTGTTCAAACTCAATCCTCAGCATCTCGTAGTCCTTCCTCATCTGAGCGTAGTTGTCCTCAGCCCGAATCATCTCTGTCCGCAACCTCTTCTGACCCTCCAGCTCCTCGATCTGTAGGCCACACCGCAATGATAACATTACAGCACTGATAGCAGCATCACATCACATTATCCCCCGAAGTTGGAATGTGGCTACCTTAACCCTCTTGCACTCGGATTCTTTGAACACAAAATTCCCCTAGATTTTGTATTCCATCACGAAATCAGGTCAGGCACACATGCTCTCTTGCCTTTTCCTCCTCCTTTCTAAGTACATACATACCAGCAGCTATAATTACTTCCAGACTCTCACCACAGGCTTTGTGCATGTGGCCTGATAGAGCTTTGGCATGTGGTAGCAATCAGTGAAGGTCACTGCATGATGAAAAACTACTGTGTGTAAATCCCGGGTCAGGATTCGGGGGGGGGGGGGGGGGGGGGGATTCATTTAATCCTGGCAAATCCCGGGTCAGGACTAAGAGGGTTAATTAATGTGGGGTAACAAGATACCTTGGTGGTTAGAGCGTTGTGTTCGCAATCTGACTGCCTGGGCTCAAGCAACTATCAAGATGGCCATTTCAAGGGGATCATTTCCCCTGGAGTTAACATCAGTGCTGATTCCACTCCACAACAAGTCCTCCAGATGAGGCTATAAAACGAGGTCCCATGAGCACACAGCATGCCGAACATCTTTACGCACATGTTAAATCCTCTTCTGCATTTCAAAAGAGTACTAGGCAATTGTGTGCCAGTGGAGACGGATGACTAAACTTACAAAACTGCATACACACGGGGACTGGATGTAAAAGAAAGTGCACGAGTGCTTATACCATTATCCTCGAAATTTAAAAAAAAGAATAAAAGAAAAGAATACCCCCCCCCCCACCCCCACCCCCCAAAAAACGGTTCTGCATTTCAAAAGAGTACTAGGCGGTTGTGTGCCAGTGGGAACCGATGACTAAATTAAAAAAAACAACCAAACAAACAAAAAACTATCAGCACACAGGGACGACATGTTAAAAAAGCACAAGAGCTTATTCATAATCTTCAAAATAAAAAATATAAAGTAAAAAAAAAAAGAGAGAGAAAGAGGAAGGGCAGCGCACCTCAGTTTTGATTTGTTTTTTTACATATAGCGCTATATAAATTCCATGTATTATCATCATGATGATGATGATGATTATAATTATTATTATTATCATCATTATTATTATTTATAATTACCTCCATGTGTTCGATCTGGCGCAGGTGGGTGTTCTTGTTGATGGACAGCTGGTTCTTGGACTCCTCCAGCTGGGTTCGGATCTGCATGCTTTCGTTGTACAGCACGGAGAACTGCGACTGCAGACACTTGTACTCCGTCGTTTCCAGAACCACGCTCTCCGGCAAGTGCTGCAGCTGTGGACACAACTGCCACGTCAGTGTCAGACATCGGAGGTAACCAACCCTACACACCAAGTGTCAGACAACGGAGATAGATAACCAACCCTACTCAACAAGTGTCAGACAACGCAGATAACCCTACACACCAAGTGTCAGACAACGGAGAACAACACAACCCTACACACATAATAACCAACCCTTCACACATCCATCTTCAGTTTCCCAAATCTACTCACATCCATTTAGAGTTTCCCAATCTACCCACATTCCCAAATCTTCATCACATCCATTCTGAAGTTTCCCCAAAATGTACTCACACCATTGTGAGTTTCCTAAATCTTCATCATCCATTCTGAGTTTCCCAATCTATTCATCCATTCTGAGTTTCCTAAATATACTCATAGTCATTCCAAGTTTCCTAAATCTTCATCACATCCATTCCAAAGTTTCCCAAAATCTTCATCACATCCATTCCGAGTTTCCCAAATGTACTCACACATTTCCTTAATCTACTCACATCCATTTAGAGTTTCTCAAACTTCATCACATCCATTCTGAAGTTTCCCCAAATCTTCATCACATCCAATCTGAAGTTCCCAAAATCTTCATCTATCACATCCATTCCTGAAATCCCCCCCCCCCCCCCCCCAAAATGTAAAGTTCTCACATCCATCTTGAGTTTCTCGATCTCCTTGAGGGCCTCCTGGTGGTCAGCAGTCAGTTTCTCCAGCTCCATGAGGCGGTTGGCAGACAGCTCCTTGTGCTCCTCCAGGTCCGACAGGATCTCGTCCAGCTGAAAGCAGGGAAACCCCTGTGCACGCTGCACCTCACTGTCAGTCACTGCCTTGTTCTTGGGGAGGAAGGGAGAGGGGGGGGGGGGGAGAGGGAGAGGGGGAGAGAGGGAGGGAGACAGACAGACAGGATCTCGTCCAGCTGAAAGCAAGGAAACCCCTGTGCACGCTGCACCTCACTGTCAGTCACTGCCTTGTTCTTGGGGAGGAAGGGAGAGGGGGGGGGGGGGGGGGGAGAGGGAGAGGGGGAGAGAGGGAGGGAGACAGACAGACAGGATCTCGTCCAGCTGAAAGTAGGGAAACCCCTGAGCACGCTGCACAGGGGAGAGGGTGGGGAGAGGGAGGGTGGGAGGGGGGGGGGGAGAGAGAGAGAGAGAGAGAGGGAGAGAGAGAGGGGGAGAGAGAGAGAGAGAGAGAGAGAGAGAGGAGAGAGAGGGAGAGGAGAGGGAGAGGGAGAGAGGGAGAGGGAGAGGAGAGAGAGAGAGAGAGAGAGAGAGAGAGAGGAGAGAGGAGAGTGACTTATAATCTAAGATGACAGACATCATCAGCTATAATACTGTTCAAAGCACACTGCCAGACTTGCTAAACTACGAAAAATTGATGCAACTTCAATATTACCACCTTATAACCCAGAAAAAAACAGTATGCTCCCTCTCCATACTCGGTTGAGACTGTCAACTGGTCCCATATGTGAACGCAAAAAGAACATCTTTTGCACACGTTAAAACCTGTTCTGCCCTTGGGGAAGAGTAGGCCAGCTGTCCTGCTGGGAGCAGATAACAAAAGTGCATGCACATGGGGACTGGACGTAAAAACAACAACAACAACAAAAAACACACATAAAAAAGCAGACCAGAGCTTATCCCCTTATCCTGGCAGTAAAAGAACAAACACTGTACCCGTGCTAGTAAGTTTTTCAGTTTAACGTCCTTCCACAAAACAGTGATATCAGGTGTGTGTGTGTGTGTGTGTGTGTGTGTGTGTGTGTGTGTGTGTGTGTGTGTGTGTGTGTGTGTGTGTGTGTGTGTGTGTGTGTTCAAATTCATTTAACGTCTTTTCACAAGTTGTGATATTAGACGGGAAGGGGGGGGGGGGGGGGAGAATGTGTGTGTGTGTGTGTGTGTGTGTGGTGTGTGTGTGTGTGTGTGTGTGTGTGTGTGTGTGTGTGTGTGTGTGCATGTGTGTGTGTGTGTGTGTGCATGTGTGTGTGTGTGAGGGGAAGGGGGTGTAGTTGGCAATGTATGGGATAAAGAATTGGGGGGGGGGGGGGGGGGCAATACTTGCTAAGTAATTTATAAAATAAAATTAAATTAAAAAAAAAAATGTTATTATTCTATTGAACTACAATAAACAAAATGGAAAATGCAGTTCTAACAATCTCAACATGCACAAAAAAATAATAATAATAAATCAGTAATTCCAATGAAAATTGTAACTAAATATCAGTAAGTGAATTTCACATAAGAAAAAACAAGAGATCCCCCTCAGAAAAAAAAAAGAAAAAAAAAGAGAACAGGAACACCCAACAACTGTGAAAAATCAGCTACAATCAGCAACATATCCTAGCCCTCACCGCCAGAAACCAAACAAAATAAACAACAGTAGGAATACAAATACCAGTACAGGAAAAATACTGCCCCTCCCCCCCCAAAAAAAAACAAACAAACAAAACAACCCCCCCCCCCCCCCCACACACACACACACAAAAACCCCATAACCTTATAAACAAGAAAAAATAAGTACCTGATTAGAGCATCTTTAAAGTCCAAAGCAATCACAATAACAAACCAACTGGACTATGCATCAGCGATCGAAAAAAGTCATACATAAGTGGCAGACTGTTAAAAATAGCTGACGAAGAAGATACCATCAAAACGGGGATGTGTCCTTTTAAGCTGCTACATGTAAGTATATGATCTACTGTTATATTATTACCGCACATACAAAAAGCATTTCCTGCATATTTTGTCTTAAAGCAATTCAATTTTCATTTACAAGCTAAGGAAACAATCTGCTTTGAACAGTACACATCACCTTCTCATGTTTTAACAAAAGACTCAAATTTACGTAGTTCTTTGTGAGCATCTAGACACCAAGCCTCATTTCCTCGCACTGAAATATTTTTTGTTGCGATTTTATTACAATATGATAACACTCTTGTAGTGAAAAAGGGAGTACTAACTGTGACACCTCTGATGAACCCTTTGCTCCTTTTTTTGCGAGGATGTCAACTTTTTCATTGAAGTAAAAACCACTGTGGGATGGAATCCAACAAAAAATTAGTTCCGAGCCCTTTAAAGATAAAAGATGAATTAAATGACAAATTTCAATGACAACTTCAGATCTAACTTTTGTTTGCAAAGAACTAATGGCATGAATTACTGATTTAGAATCTACACAAAAAAGAATCTGAAAGATAATTTTAGGAAAACTAACGAAGAAATTTAGGGCCATCAATATTGCGATTAGTTCCGCTGTAAATATTGATATATTCTTTCCAAGATGAAATTGGTTTTCAGTTTTTAGATCTGGTATGATATAAGCAGCACCAGCGTTATTGTTTAATACTGAGCCGTCTGTGAATACTTTTAAGTGATTAGGATAATTGTCTTCTAAATGAATTTTGGCATGAGAAGACACTAAATTGATACTGTCTTTTTTGGCTAGATCAATATAATTGATGTCAAACTTTGCTCTCTTGAGTTCCCAGAAAGGAACTGGGGGCAAAACATCCCGTTGTGCTATATTACCTGTCGGATTCAACCCAGACTTTGTAAAAATGTTTGATGTGTATGTTCTCAATGTGGTATGTGATGATATAGATCTTGCTCTCTTTGGAAAATGGTTATCAGACTTAAGATTAATCACTGATTCCAAATCGTTTTGAACAGTCAGACTTCTTAATACAAATTTACTGCAAGCAACACTCCTATAATTTTCCAAAGGTAAAACCCCTGAGGCACTGTATGTTTTTAAACATGAAGCATGGATAGGTAGGCCAAGAGCAAGTTTATATGCCCTGCAGTCTATGCTTTGGATTTTTTTCAAAAGATATTTTGGGGCTACAAATAAATACTTCCTAGGCAAAGGTTAATTTTGAACAAATTAGCAATGTTGAAAGATGCAACAAGGTGAAAATATCTTGGCCCCAAGGCTGTTTACTGACAATTTTCAAAACGCTTAAGCTTTTTCTTGCTTTAGTTAAAATGTATTCAATATGTTTATGCCACGTTAATTTTGATGTTAGAAAAACTCCAAGGAATTTAACCACTTGTTTATATTGTAAAATTCCACCATTTATTTTAAAACTAGGCATTTCATTTGGATTTGCTCCATTATTAAACAACATCATGTGAGTTTTATCTCTTGATAGTTGTAATTCATTTTCAGTCATATAATTAGCTATAGCATTTAAATCATTTTGATACAACTTTTTAGCATAATTTATAGACCTAGCAGGAGTGTTCTTTTTCATGGCAACTTTCATCTATACACACATATCATCAGCATATTGAGCCAATTCTACATTTTTTGAAAGATTGTCTGGCAAGTCATGCATCAAAATATTAAGTAACATGGGAGCAATGACTGAACCTTGTGGAATACCCATTTGTAATAATCTTGTAGATGAACATGTAGTCCCTATTTTAGTCTGAATTTTTCTGTTTTCTAAAAAACTTTTAACAAAACTATACATCTGCCCCAACAAACCAATATTCTGGAGTTTAAACAGTAAACGTGAATGCCATACCTGGTCGTAAGCCTTAGTTATGTCAAAAAATGTTGCTAATAGACATTTCCGCCTCGCAAACTGATATTTTACCGAGTTGTCAGCTTTACTAAATGATCAATAGATGATCTGCCTTTCCTAAATCCTGCTTGATTAACAGGAATAATGTTATTCTTTTCACAATGATATACAAGTCTGTTTAAAACGATTTTTTCTTATAGTTTACAGACATGAGACATAAGTGCTATGGGCCTATAGCTATTCACATTTGTTCTTGGTTTACCATCTTTGTGCACAGGGACAATAATTGATTGTTTCCAAACTTGCGGTAATACACCACTCTCCCAACATTTTTGAAAAATATTGTAAAGAATGTATATCCACTTGTCTGGCAAGTGTTTGATCATTTCATTTGAAATAGCATCAATTCCAACTGATGTTTTCTTGTGTGTGTAAGGATGAGATTGCATCTTTTATTTCTTGGATGGTTAATGGAGCATTGAGGTAATGGCTGTTATCAGGAACAGGGTCGGCAAGATCGATTGATTTTTCTCTTTGGGCTCTGTAGATTTTTTGTTCTGGAGATAAGCTATCTAATCTACTGTGTTGGAAAAAGAGTCTGCAAATGCTTCAGCTTTTTCCCTTAAAGAAGGGAATACGTTGTTTTGTAACTGAATTGGATAATCCGGAAATTTTATGCCATTTTTTATTATGTTTAGTTGTCTCCAAATCTTTTTGGTGTCCTTGTGACTTGAAACTTCAGAATTGTAAAATGTTGTCCAGTAAGTTTTCTTAGCTTGCTCTATTACTCGGTTGCATCTGATATTAGCATTTTTCATGGACTTGTGATTTTCAGTCGATTTATGTTTACTGTACAATTTGAACATTTGTTTTTTCTCTTTAACTGCCTTTTGACAGTCGACATTCCACCATACGTTGCCTAAATTACAGTAATTTTTTGTAGCACTTGTGTTTAGTTTCGGAATGATTTCATTGGCTACATTTAAAACAGAATTGCAGAAAGAATTGTACATTTTATCAATATTCATCATCACTAAAAGTAGTTATGACTAAATTCTGTAATCTGTTTTTGAAAGTGGGCCAGTCTGCTCTCTTATAATTGTATTTTGGAATGAAGTCTGGGTCAGTATTTTCTATGTTAAACTTTTCATTTATCTTGATACAGATAGGAACATGATCACTACCTAATGTTTCATCATATATTTTCCATGAGTGTGACAAAGCTAATTTTGGAGAAACTAATGTAAGATCTATAGCAGTTGGCCGATGAGTTGATACATCGGGGATTCTTGTGTAAGACCCATCGTTAAGCTAAACAAAAGGTGAATCTACTATGTTTTCAACAAGCTTGTTATAAGTAACGTGAATGCAATCTTTTTCCCAAAATGGTGAATGGCTGTTAAAATCACCTCCTATAATCCATTCTTGTTGGTCATTTATAGTTCTCAGCCAATCAGTGTTATCATTATCAGGACCTTTAGGTAGATAAACAGACACACAGTTGATGGTGAGAGATTCCGAAAACTGTACAGTTACAGCACATGATGAAACATTTGGTATGTTTTCGGGCACAGGAGACTGTATCATGCAGTACTGTAAACCAACGCGAATATAAATTGCAGTATTAATCTTTCCATCAGTCTGTTGTTGTTCACAGACTGGTGGATAGAAAAACTGCTTCAGTCTTGGAAGCTTGCTCTTTTTAACATTTAAAGACTGAAGAATAAGTACCTGGTAATAAGTTGACATAAGATGTTGGTGTAAGTGGTCAACATTTGTAGCGATAGATCTGCAGTTCCATTGCAGTAAAGAAATCTTATCATTTTGGTGCATTACCATTTAGAGTACTATACTAATATATAAATCTATACAGGAAGGGGGTACAAGTAAAAGGATATGTGGAAAAAAACCCCACAAAAACCCACCCGAAAAAGCAAAAAAAACCCAATAGAAACAAGCACTCACACACACACACACAAAATCGCAGTAAAACCAACAACCACAAAACAAACTAATCTGATTCAACTATCAGTAAGGTAATAAAAGTCTTACGAAATAACACTACTATTTCATTCAGATATATACGCCAGATATAGGATAATACACTATAGTCAGCAAGGTATCAAAAAAAAAAAAAAAAAAAAAAGGTCACATTTGTATAATAACTTTTTCCCTTTCCCGCTGGCTGTGGCAAGAATGAAGAGATGAGCACACAGCTTCCTTTAGTAACAATGTCTGAGAACATCAAACATGTTACACCAAGGAAGTCTGGGACTGAAGGCTTGCCATGGGGGCTGGAAAGGAGTCGCCCTGGACCGTTGTGGAGACCTCACCGTTCGTTTTGGCTTTGTCCAAAACAGTTGGTGAAGGTGACGGCCAAGGTTGACTGCCAGGATGGTGGAGCCCTTCATAGTGGGGTGTATCCCATCCTTCAGGTGGCTGGTGTGCAGGTTGTCATTGGATATCCCCAGTAGTTCTTTAGTTACCAAGGCATTGAACAACTGTCTTTTAATTTCTAATTCCTCATCGTGGACAGATGATACTTTACTTATAAAGATAAAAGTGTTAGAGTACTGCTTGTTGACTTGTTTCACTTCTTCACTTCTTAGATTATTTAGGCCACAATGTAAAACAATGCCATCAAAAGATTTTTCCAGATTGCAAGAAGCAATTTCAACATTTTCTTGGAGATCTTTTATCATATGAACTTTGCGGTGAATAGTAGAAATCCATATGACCATCCCAACCTTTTATACTTGACTCCTCTTAATATGGATTCATGCAAGAATAGGACATCAGGAAAACCTTCGGAGTTCTTGGTGTTTTCTTTCATGGTATTTGATGTCACTGTTACCTTGATGTCATTTTGAACTTTGACGTCACTGCTTGTTCTCAACTTTGTGGGCTTTTCTTTATTTTGTTTTGCGCCCTGCTGTCTATTGATGGCAGGACGCACAGAAGGCCTGAGTGATGCCTTGGGTGTGGTGTGTGCAGCAGGCATGGCTTTTGCGACATCAGCGTAAACTGGAGAGACTTTTTGCTCTGTCTGTGTGCTAACGTGATGGCATTCTTTTATTTCAGGCTTCTCTCTACTAAAATCCTTGATGGTGTTTTCCAAGGATTGGAGACGACCAGTAAGGTGTAAAACAATAGATTTAAGATCACTGACCGTCTCACGTAGACAGGAAATGACCTGGGTTGTCTCTTTACTTCTGGCATCCTGATCTGCCTCATCAGTTGGGGTGGCTCGTTCTTCTCTTGCAGAGGGTTGTGGAGCAGGGCAGTCAACAGCTCCGGAGTTGTTGCCTTCTTTTGCTGGTTCGGTGGGCTCCTTTGCTCCAGAGGCCTCGTGTGTTGACAACTCCCCGACACAGGAGCTGTATTTTCTACTTCTGGAGCGAGTGGCCTTGGTCATTTTGGTGATTAAAGTAAAAACATTACCGTCGATTAGTGGTTGCTGACTAGTTCTGCCATCTTGGTGACGTGTGTGTGAGTGTGTGTGTGTGTGTGTGTGTGTGTGTGTGTGTGTGTGTGTGTGTGTGTGTGTGTGTGTGTGTGTGGTGTGTGTGTGTTGGAGGGCACGTTAGCGTGCGCGGGTAAGAGTAAATATATGTGTGTGTGTGTGTCTGCGCGTGCGTGCGCACGTGTGTGTATGGTGTGTGCGTATGAGTTATTATTGTAACACAAACTGTATTTATTTATTTATTTATTCTTTTATATCGAGGATAACAGAATAAGCAATCATATGTTTTTTTTCATCCGGTCCCCGTGTGTATGCAGTTTTGTAAATATTGTCATCTGTTCCCACCGGCACACGATGGCCTACTCTTACGAAAAGCGGAACAGGATTTAACGTGTGTGCAAGATGTTCTGCGTGCGTATAACATAACTAGCATAACATAAGTAGTATAAGTAACTAGAATAACGTAACAGTACCTTCACACAGTAGCTAACATCTATCAAAGGTAGATACCAACCAAAAGACCAAAGGACAGACATTAAAAGACAATCATTCAACGCACTGGTTACTTCGGAACTACACGACGAACACAATATCTCATTTACTGTACCCGTGCTCTGGTCAGGCCGGTGACGGTCTTGCCTCCCTCGATGGTGACGGTGGCGCCAGTGTCGGTGTAGTACTGCAGCTTCTGCGTCTTCTCTGTCAGCAGGCGGTCCAAGCGGTCCACTTTCTCCGCCGCTTTCTCCGCCTCGTACTCCATGTCGTCCACCTTGTTCTTCAGCTCCGCGCTCTCTGTCTCCGCTGCCGTCACTTTGTCCTGAAGCTCGGAGATCTGATACCAAGAAGAAAAAAAAAGTTATTTACAAAACTGCATACACACGGGAACTGAATGTAAAAAAAAGTACACAGGTGCTTATTCCATTATTCTCAAAATAAAAGAATAAATAAAAACACACACACACACACACACACACACAAACACACTCATACACACATACACAAACACACTCATACACATGCTCCCTCATAAAAAAAAACCTCCCTCACAAACACACACACACACGCACGCACGCACAACCTTCAGAGCATCATTGTGGTGGCGCTAGCACAGCTTGGTGATAAGGTTATGTAACTGAAAACTCCCCTTCTAGTGACATGCACACACCACTGCAGAACCCACCGCATCCAACACACACACACACACACACACACACACACACACACACACACACACACACACACACACACAGAACAGATGACATTTACAAAACTGCATACGCACAGGGACCGGATGTAAAAAAGCACACGAGTGCTTATCCCATTATCCTCGATATAAAAGAATTTAAAAAAATAATAAACACACACACACACACACAAAGACAAACACACACACATGCACCCTCACCCACACAAACACAAACCCCCCCATACACACACACACACACCATCCCCACCCACACACCCACCAAGACCCACACACCCACCTCCCCTTCCTCAGTGACATCACACACAACTTGCAGAACCCCATCCGCATCACAACACACACACACACACACACACACACACACACACACACATACACACACAACACACTCTCACACACACACACACACACTCTCACACACACATACACACACACATGTACACACCCACACACACACACTCTCACCCTCACACACACATACTCCCTCACAAACTAAAGCACACACACATACACACACACATGTACACACCCACGCACACACACTCTCACACACACACACATGTACACACCCACGCACACACACTCTCACACACACACACTCTCACACCCACACACTCTCACACACACACCCACATACTCCCTCACAAACAAAAGCACATACACACACACATGTACACACCCACACATTCTCTCTCTCTCTCTAACCCCCCCCCCCCCTGTTGACCTTGAGAGTGTCCTCGTGGTGCCTCTGGTGCAGCTTGGTGACCAGGTTGTGCAGCTGGCGGCTCTCCTTCCTCAGGTCTGCCAGCTCCCCCTTCACCACCTCCTCCAGCTCCTTCAGCTTCCTCTTCTCCTCCTCCACCCCCTCCTCCTCCTCCTTCTTCTTCTTCTCCACCCCCGCCTCCCCGCTCTCCTCCCCGCCCTCTTCCTTCTTCTCCGTGTCTGCCTCCCCTTCCTCGGTCTTCGCCTTGTCTGCATCCCCTTCGGCTGCTGCTGTCGACTCCGCTTCTTTCTCTGTGTTGTTTTTGTCCACCGATTCCAGGAGTTCTCGACCCTGGGTCAAAGGTGAATGGGGAAAGATGTGTGAGAGTGTGTACAAAGCATTGAAGACACACATGCATTTTTCCTTATGGTTTTCTTTGAGCTAGTCAAATTTTTCACGTTCATATGTAACCTATTTAAATTGATTTGATTGTACAGCGCGGTGAGCCCATGTTTCTGGGAATTTGCGCTATATTAGCCTCCATTTTATTATCATATTATTATAAGTTTTGGGAGAAGGAAGGTCTGGTAAGAGCATGCACAGTCCTGGCCTGATAGACTGGAGAAATGTGGACAGGCTGGAGCCACCACAGAGGTGTTTGTTTTTAGGGGAAAAAATATCATCATTGGTGAACCTCTGAGCTCTGGCCCAGGAATAGGGAGGAATAAAATCCAACACCACTTAAAGTAAGAAAGCAATACAACTTTGATCTCATCATTCTTTCACTCTCAGTGACTGATTTATGACCCCCCCCCTCCACAAAAATCCCCCTAAACTGCTATGGCAGAAGTAGGCATAAAATCTAACTACATCTCTCTCAAAATCTCTCTTGCATTAAATTCACTCACTACCTTCAACTCAACCCAATAAAATGCAATTCGATACATAACAGTGCAATGCAATAGAATACAATAGCCAATACACTGCAAAATACAAAATTTCAATAGACTGCAATGCAATGCAAAACGCACTACTTTTTTTTTGTCCTACCTTCTGCTGAAACGCACGAGTTTTACCGCTGGAAAGATTATTTGGTATTCAACCATTTTTAATCCCACAACAAAGGAGGCCCTATTCTATCTCAGTAGCTCAATACAACACATCAAAACACATCACAACAGGGACACACAACACACACACACACACACACACACACACACACAACACACACACAGCCTCCTCCTCTCTCCCAGCCTACCTGCTGTTCCACATGCTTGGCCATGGCCTGGTGCATCTTTTCATTTCGCTGCAGCAGACGGTCGAAGGCCTGCAGCAGCTTGCCGATGGCGCGCTTGGAGAACTCCACTCTCTGACCCAGTCTCTGCTCCAGCTCCTGCTTGTCCCAGGTAGACAGCAGCGTCAGGAACGAGGTGGTTTCGTTGCTCTCATCTGAGAGGAGAAAAAAAAAAAAAAGGTACGTGAATCAATGATTTTTAGAGGACATAAAAAATTTCGATCACATCAGTGCTGATGTCACTGCTGGGAGAAGGAAAATTTTACTGGAAGTTGTGTTGGGAGGCATGGGAACACTAAAAAAAAAAATCTGAACTACAAAATCACGAACAGAAAAAGATAGATCAGCTCTCATCTGTGTAACAGCCTCTGTAAGCTCCCATCTGTGTAACAGCCTCTGTAAGTTCCCATCTCTGTAACAGCCTCTGTAAGCTCCCATCTGTGTAACAGCCTCTGTAAGTTCCCATCTCTGTAACAGCCTCTGTAAGTTCCCATCTCTGTAACAGCCTCTGTAAGCTCCCATCTGTGTAACAGCCTCTGTAAGTTCCCATCTCTGTAACAGCTTCTGTAAGCTCCCATCTGTGTAACAGCCTCTGTAAGTTCCCATCTCTGTAACAGCCTCTGTAAGTTCCCATCTCTGTAACAGCCTCTGTAAGCTCCCATCTCTGTAACAGCCTCTGTAAGCTCCCATCTCTGTAACAGCCTCTGTAAGTTCCCATCTCTATAACAGCCTCTGTAAGCTCCCATCTGTGTAACAGCCTCTGTAAGTTCCCATCTCTGTAACAGCCTCTGTAAGTTCCCATCTCTGTAACAGCCTCTGTAAGCTCCCATCTGTGTAACAGCCTCTGAGCTATGGAGCAGGGTCAGAACAGAGGGGAATGTGGCCTCTATAAAGCGGCTGTATGGTTTCTACAATTCACCAGGAAAGTGAAGTGAATGTATGTAGTCAGAACTACGTCCAAAAGAAACAAAGCCTCGCACAATTTGCAGTGTTTCCCAATTTAGAAACAGGGCTTTGCACTCCTATTTCTTGCGCAAGGGAGGCAATTGAGACCTATCCTGCTTTTCCCTACAGCTAATTTTATTTCTCTGCCCCAGCCATACTTAGGCTTGTCATGTCGCATTCACGGTCAGATGTCCAAATTCGCAAATGTGGGTGAAGACAACTTACTCTTTGTCTCCGTCTCATCAGCTGTCTCTGCATCCAGTCTCTGCAGCAGTACTCGCACATCCTCATCCAACTGCACACACATACACACACACACATGTATATACATCATGACATGTTAACATTTGTATGGTCATTTATGCACTGGCATGTGTGAACGCGGACTGTAAGCGCATGCGTGCATGCCTGCATGCTATGTTTGTGAGTGTTTGTGTGTGCCTTGCATGTGCATGTGGGTGTGTTTGTGTGTGAGTGCGTGGAATTTTAAAGACTGAGTTTTTATCACTTTCGGTGATTAATGTTTTCCTGTTTATTGTTCTTATATATATATATAATACATGGCTTGTATTTCACACGAATTTCTCTGTTTACTGAGATAATAAAGTATTCATTTTGGTAACATTACAAACAGTTTCTCTTTATTTTTCCTTTCTAAATTCATGCAGACCTGTGCACCCCCTTACTACTGATTTCAGTATTTTCATGGCAATTTTCAGTATTTTTCACTGAGTTTCAGTATTTTTGCGCGTTGTTCGTGATACACTTTTTCAACATGAAGCATAAACGTCTTTTTTTAAATTGGGTTTTTGTATCTGTATTTGTTTGCTCATCCCCCTTCCAATTTCTTTCCATTGTACAAAAGCTCATAGGCTTTTTCTTTTATCAACTAGCAAATCTGGACAGGTCTGATGACTTCATAGGTGATGTAATATACAGAGTGTAGAATTGGGAGAGAGAAAAAAGAGGAAATAGAGCCAGGGTCCAGGGGCCGCTTAGGCCCCGGTGGGGTGCAGGGGCAAAGCCCCGCTGGGGGCCCAGGGGGGCGAAGCCCCCCGGCCGAAAATGATTTTTCGCATTTTAAAGGCAGTTTGGAGGCCTCTCCAGGCACCATTTTGTGCAATGTGGAGGCATATGTGTGTGTGTGTGTGTGTGTGTGTGTGTGTGTGTGTGTGTGTGTGTGTGTGTGTGTGTGTGTGTGTGTGTGTATGAGAGAGAGAGAGAGAGAGAGAGAGAGAGAGAGAGAGAGAGAGAGAGAGAGAGAGAGAGAGAGAGAGAGAGAGAGAGAGAGAGAGAGAGAGAGAGAGAGAGAGAGAGACTCAGACCTTCCATAAAGAACCACCAGAGTATGTCAAACTTGTTATAAACAGATCTATTCTGGGTAGCGGTAATATAAGTTTGTGTATACCACTGTGATGGTTAATGGAAAACGTGGAGAGAGAGAGAGAGAGAGAGAGAGAGAGAGAGAGAGAGAGAGAGAGAGAGAGAGAGAGAGAGAGATCAATACACTCTCTGGTGAAGATTTAAGAAGATCCTATGCCTTTCTCATTTTATTTTTAATCTGATTTCGGAGTGGACTCACAATGACAGTTTGCATGGCCAGAAAACAAGTGCTGTGTATGTGTGTGCTCTGCTGCTGTCCAGTACAGCACCAGAGCGGAAGCCGTGTTCGGTACGATACAACTTCAGAGCGAGTTTTCATGTAACTTCAGAACAAGTCACTTTGCCGTTTTAACGATCAACTGATTTTTCGAAGATGCGAGAAATTTTACTGTTCCATGATTTTCCAAGAAATCAGCGCTTCTATAAATGAAGAGCCGTGGTTTGCTATGTTCCGACGCATTCCAATTTTCGACACCACTTGCGAATGAAAGTTCAACTTTCACTAGCGAGTAGCCTGATGCGAGAGACGTAGCGCAGGTTTCAAACCTTACTCGGCAAAACGAACAGCCAATTTTGCTGCTTATGCATCTATATCCGCAACTGTACCTCTTTTAGCCCCATCCTGGCCTGTTAGCGTCATTTTGCATTCACTCCGCGTCTTTCTTTGCTTATAAGTGTATCAGTTTGGTCTGTTTCTCCGCGAAAGTTTACACTTTCCGCCATTTTGTTTTGAAGATGCTGTTGTGCGCATGCGTCATCAGGGGAGATAAGTAACTGAACGATAGGGCTTAGCAGACGACGTAACGCGAGATAAACGGCATCGCTGAACGATAGAAGACGTTTTCGATTTCCGGATTTTTCGTTGACAAAAATCGGATTTTGATTAATAAAATCGTATTTCCATATTTTCCAACTTTTTCCGGAACAAATACGGAAAAATACGGAAGGTGCACAGGTCTGTTCATGTTTGAAAAGAATGCCTATCATACCAGACTACTGCAAAAATTGCTTGTAACGATGATCATCACCATGCCAACATCAAGAGAATTTGTTGAGCACATGTCCTATCCATGACAGCTTTCAGTTCAATAGTTCATTTAAGAGAGCTTGATCTAAGCATTCATAACCTTACTGATCTGATAATTATGATCCAGTGCATATAGAAACTGTTTTGTCTGCTTGAATGACCACTAATCTAAAAAAAAAGTTAAAGCTTTAAATGAAACTGAAAAAAAGACAATGACAAGTAACAATTAACCAGTAAACATACGTATACGTGTGCATATGCAGCCCCATCCCCATATAAAAACACAGTGACACAGACACACACACCAGCCACTAACCCTCAAACCCACCTACACATATTGTTAAAAAACCACCACCCCATACCCAAAGATACACAGACACTCACCTCTCCTCCCCAACACACACACACACACACACAATACAACACACACAGATGACAACATTTACACAACTGCATACACACGGGGACTGGATGTAAAAAAGCACAAGAGTGCTTATCCCATTATCCTCGAAATATAAGAATAAAATAAAATAGAATAAATAAAATACCCCCCCCCCCCACACACACACACACTTACACTACACACACAAACCTACCCACCCCCCCACACCCACCCACACCACACAAACCTACCCCCCCCCCCCCCCCACCCCCCCCCCCCGCACACACACACCCAAACTACAGACCTGATTCCAGTATCGGTTGACAATCATGAGGACGGCATCGTCGGTTCTCTGTCTGTTCTCCAGCTGCTCGATGCGCTTCCTCTGCTCGCTCTCGGCCTTCTTGCGCTGCTCGATGCGCTCACTCAGCTTCTTGTTCTGGAAGACCAGCACCTTCAGGTCCAGCTCCTCCTGCAACACATACACAGACACAGACAGACACACACACACAGAGGCATACACACACACACACACACAGAGATACACACACATACACAGACACACATAGACAGACAGACAGACAACACACACATACACAGAGGCATACACACACACACACACAGAGGCATACATACACACACACACACACACACACACACACACACACACACACACACACACACACACACACACACACACACACAGATACAGGCACACACATTAGTGCCTATCTGCTGCAACAGGCTGATGCAACTGAACATTTGAATTTACCACAACTGTAGTTCTACACAATTAATCTAGGACCCAAACCAACCCCCTTCCCCCCCCCCCCCCCTTTTTTTTTTTTAACCCTACACAATATACATGATCCTTTTATATTATCAATTTCTAAGCATGAAATTAAAAAATGATAATAAAAAAAAATTAAATAAAAGAAACCAAATGAATGAACAAAAGCAAGAAAAAAATTTAAACAGAAAACTAAAGAAAAGTCCAAACAAAACTCAAAAAAATATCTAACAAATGCTCCACCCTCCCCCCACCCCCAACAAGTTTGACATTATGGGACCTTATTTTTTCTCTCTAATGAATAAAAAAAAAAAAAAAAAAACACCAAAAAACCCAAGAATGGAAAGTCTACAACAGTGAAAAAGAAACAGTGCATTTTACCAGGGAGTAGATGGAGCCCATCTTGTAATGCTCGAAGTGCGTGGCCGGCTTCTTGGCTGGCGGCTGGCTCGATGAGCCAGGAGACTCCTCTGCCGGTCTCTTTGTTGCCATGACGACTCCTCACTGGTCCTTCTCACCCGTGGTGAGTCTCCTCTTTTCCCTCCTTCACTGACAGCTGTTTTCAGTCTGCGCTCCTCGGGTAAAACATGCGTTCACTGCTTTTTCCTCCTGCAACACAAGTGGATGCTTATTAATGACAGACAAAAAATTAAATAATGCAATAATAACTCTATGTCTCTGTAGGAGAGAACTGAGAAGTCAACCAACTACAAATTTATAATGGACGGAGAGGTGAGGGTACAATGGGGGAGGGAGCGTGGCAGGGATACTGTGTGAGTACTGCTATGCAGGGTTCGCGCTAGGATTTTTTAAAACCGGTACTGCGAGTTGCCATTTCAGAGATATCTTGACCAACTCCCCCCAAATCGGTCCCCAGAAAATAAAATCCGGTACGTACTGTGAACAAAACGAAACTATTCAGTGATGGGGTGGGGGAGGGGGGGGGATGTTCGGCAGCAAAACTAAATCTAAATTGAACGCGAATCTCTCAGATTTTGACTGCCGTGCTGCTGCCACTCGCTTCTTAGGCACGAAGCCACGCAGGAAGTAGGATTTTTTTTCTAGCGCCTGTGTCACCGTCTGTGTCAGTCTGTTGTTTTGCATGGCATCATTCGTGTGACTTATATTCTTCTTTCTTGTTTCTATGCTTAGCGCTCATCTAGATCTTTCGTTCACTTTAGATTTAGTTTTTCGACTCTTCTCTCTCAACGCAATGCGCAAATTCATAGTCATAGACCCTCCGGTCGTAAGAGCGGGCCGTCGTGTGCCGGTGGGAACAGATGACATTTACAAAACTGCATACACACGGGGACTGGATGTTAAAAAGCACAGGAGTGCTTATTCCATTATCCTCAATATAAAAGATTAAAAGAATAAATAAATCTAGGCCCCATTTACTCATTGTGAATGGAAGTCACTGTCATGCCGAGAAGAGCGCGAAGCTCTATTCTTTCACAGTAAAGCTTGCTGTTCTGCGTGCTAGGCTAATTAAATGAGGCTGGCGCCAAGATGTTCGTCGGAAGGGGTAGGTGCGTAAGCACAGTACAGGCGCATGACAGACTGTCAGAAAACGTCACTTCAGACTTTTTTTTTTTTTTAGACGGAAATCTAATCGGTCACAGGCAAACAGAATCGGTACCCGCGTACCGGCTGCTTCGAAAATTTTCGGTATTCCCTGTTTACAATCGGTAAAATACCGACAATTACCGGTTATCGCGAACCCTGGCTATGGTAAACACTGCTTGCATAAAAACATTGTCAGCATCACTTGCAGGATTAATTTTTGATTGCCATGACCAACTCAAGGTGTCTTGAAATGATACAACTTCACTGCTGGCACTGCTAGCACTAGTACTGAGCACTACAGGCACTGGAACTGGAAGTGACAGCACTTGGCAAACTAGATCTTCTTTTCATAGAAACTGATGTGATGCAGAGAAAGAAGTACAACAAAAGAAAAAAATCAGTCACACTTCATCTGGTGTATATCTTGAACTGTCTCTCATTTTTCCAATGTCTGTCTTGGCATGCTGCCTAAAAACACTTTTGCCCACTGACATAAGCTTTGGTGATATACCCTCATAAAAAAAAACAGCATGCAGTATGCTTTTCAATTCCACCTAATTCTCACTCACTCAAGGTAATATTTACTAATTCTTACCAGTCAATCATGTATCTTGAAAAGAAAATACCCCTAGCATTTTGATTTTCAGAGCATATAAATTATAAACAGAAAGTATGTTCAGTCTACACAGCAGATAATAAGAAAGAAGAAGACGATGAAAGAGGTCAGTAAAAAAAAACAAACCAACAACAACGACAAACAAACAAAAAAAACCTTTTGAACAAAATCTTTGACAGCTGAGACATGCAGTAATATAGTATAGCCTAAGTTCTATAACTGAATGAAGTCAATGATTGGTGCCTTTCCTAAGATTCCTTCTTAAGTTAGCAAGTTCACAAACTCACACATTAAAGACTGCCATCTTTCTCAATTACAAAAGTTTTTTGTCATATTTTGTAAATTTATGCCTGCAGGGGATGAAATGAGCGGTGATGAGAGAAAGCATTTGAAAGAAAATCAATTCAGGTACAATTCTCATTCTGCAATGGTTAGCACCAGCGCCAAAGCCACCAGGGCCATGACACAACCCTTAGCTACCAACTTTGGAACTTGTATCTGAAATGTGTTTACTAGAAGTCAAGGAAGAATCTATTTCGTCTGCTCTAGCAGCAGACATCCCTGCTGACTGATTTAGAGGGACGGGATAGCCTAGTGGTCAGAACATTGCACTTGCAGTTTGATGACTGGGTTCGATTCCCGTTCGCAGGGATTTTCCCCCTGATGTTAACATCAGTGCTGACTCCACTCTCCCCAAAAGTCCTTTGGATGAGACTATAAACCGAGGCCCCATGTGCAAACCCACGCAGAACATCTTGCCCACACTTTAAATCCTGTTCCCCTTTTCGTAAGAGTGTAAGAGTAGGCCATTGTGTGGGAACAGATGACAAGATATACAAAAAACTGCATACACACGGAAAAAAACGCGGGACTGGGTTTTAAAAGCACATGGATGCTTATTCGATTATACTCGATATAAAAGAATAAATGTGTAATTTAGGTCTAAGAAAAGTGATTAGCAACGCTAAAACGGTAAGTTTCTAGACATCTCTAGTCTCTTGCGTTTGATTCAACGGAACTTGTAACTTGTATACAGTTCGGAGAAAAGAAAGGGCCTGATGGTATTCTGAAAGGACCGACTTGCTAAATCAAAGGACTTAAAAGACCTATTAAGCCAAGTCACATTTATACGGACTTAAAGGGCCTAAAATGTCCCTGGGAACTCTGCACTAAGCAGTGTAAACCAATATCAATAATCAGTCCCCAACAATCACTCGGCGCCAAGCAAACCTTAAAGATATTTTACCAGTAAAAGCTAGGCCTAATGATAAGTACATCACTGTAAACCTAAAACCAAGCTGCACGAATATTTTGATAAATCGTATGAAATCATATCCACTTTGTACACAAGAGGCAAAGATGTACCTACCGTACTCGCATACCTCGCAGGTACGCGGCCATTTTTACTTTGAAGTAAACTCTCTCTAACATGGGAGAAATTCATTTAGTTGATATATTTCTGCATATTTTTGTTAATTTTTCAATAAGGACAGCTAAATATTAAAATATAGATTTATTTTGATACTAAAAATAAATAAACAAGACAAAACTAGTAGTATCAAAAAGAAACTGGGGTTAGAGATTATAAATGAGAGGATACGCTAGGCTAGGCCTAGGCCATAGGCTAGGCTAGGCTTCCTACAAGTCAACAATCGGCTAGGCCTAGCAATGGCATGTGATGTTGATGAACTGGACATCAATCCTTTCTTCAGTGCTCTTCAGGTACTTTCTGGCGAGTTTTAAGATGCCAAAATACGAAAAGAATGAGTATTCATTTTACGATAACCTCAGAGCATTTTCAAAGCTTTTTTAAGAAAATCGGCTAAAAGATTTACAAAGTACTGAAAACGTTACACTTTTTGTGTCAATGAGTCACTCAGATTGAACTTTCAGTATCTGGTTCGACTTGATCTGTCTTGTCTTATATCGTAGAATTTTGTAAGTTGCTGCTGACACTGCAGATCAGTTCAGCCATAGAGTGTTCTGTTTTTGTCCCAGCTAGACAGTAACATTTTGCTATCGTCTGTGGAAAAGATGATAATTTTCATGGGATGTACCCGTGTGAAACCATCACTGATTCCCCTGACAGTGACGAGCCATCGCTAGGCCTTTGTGACAGTTTGTCTTTACTCAGATGTGTAATGTATAATACATCATTACATGCATACACACATGTACATGCAGTATGCTGCATAATGGTGAAATCAAATGTTTTCATTACACATTTTTTAAAGTTAAAGTTTTGTTGTGTGTGTTTTTTGTTTTGTTTTTAGCAGATTTTATAAGTTCTGTTGTAATTTTTTTTTTAATCACAATCAGTTTACAGTGTCAGTAGTATTACTAATACTAGTAATAGTACTATAGCACAGGTCAAGGCCAATAATTTTCATTCACTCTCCAAAAGTCAGTTTTTGAATTTGTCCCTCAGTGGTGCCTCTGTGTGTGTGTGTGTGTGTGTGTGTGTGTGTGTGTGTGTGTGTGTGTGTGTGTGTGTTGTTCTTGTTCTTGTTCTTGTTTTTGTTGTTTCTTCTTGTAGTTCATTTTCCAGTCGGTTTACACTGACTTGGTAGTGTGTGTGTGTGTCTGTCTATGTTTGTGTCTGTGTGCCTCTGTGTGTGTGTGCGTGTATGTGTGTGTGTTTGTGTGTGTGTGTGTGTGTCATGTGTCTGTGTGTCACTGTCTGTTTGCAAATCTCTTCAGTTATCCATGACAGCTGTTGCTCGTGTCGTGTTTCATTCTGATTATTTTAAAAAATGCCTTTTTTTAAGTTAAAATGAAATAGCCCATGATGGAGAGAGGCATCACCACTGTGACCACAACACAAGTTAAACATTTTTCTTACTGTCTTTTGATCAGAGTATTCCAGTACACACCGTGAATATAATAATCACATGTCTATGTGGTATTCTTTTATTTTAAGCTGCGTAATTCAATCACAAATCAGGTGTTAGTGTTTCCTTGTTGATTATTGCTCACTGGCACCACCTGCCCTTACCTGAAGTTACCCAGTCACGCCCTGATATCACATAAAACAGCTGGCGCTGTAAGCATACAGTCTGTGCGGCAGCAGAATCATTAATCAAAAAGATTTTTTAACAGGTAAAAGTGTCCCATAACCTATGTGGTCATAAGGGAGCAAGGCATCAGAGACCTCAGCTTCTCCAGGGGTCAGCATATTGAGGGTGGCACCCATCTCCTCTCCCTCGCTGCTTTACCTTCCCTGACTCGAAAGAGGGCAGGTACCCATTTACAGCTGGGTGAACTGGGGGACTATACTGAAGCCAAGGTGCGCAAATGGTCACCCATCCAGTTTGTAACCATGTTCAATACTGCTTAACCTTAGCTTGGGAAAGCGAGTGCTCTGACCACTGAGCTATCCCGTCCCCAACAGGACACTTATTAAATAGAACATTTAAAAAATTGTAAATAATACTTCCATAAGGGTTGTATGCTCTGTAGGGAAGCTTTAAAAAAAAAAGTCCTTGTTTTAGAGGTTCCTATTAGAGCTTTGGTCATGAAAGTCTTTTCATGAATTTCATGTTTGTGCTGAATTAACATTTATTTTTGGTTGTAGATGTCCATGTGATGATTTGTTTCAGACCAAGTTTTCTGATCTGTACAACAGAGCTCAAGAAAAATGTTACACTATTTGCATTCCTCAGTCCACATCTATACACCCCTCTGCCATCAACAGGGATTTTGCAGGTATTGCATGTTTCATTGTTTTCCAAACGGGTTCACTAATGGTAAGATTTTGTATGTATACATATTATACACATTTATTCATGTGACATTTTGCTCACCATTAACTTAAGGAAGCCACACACCAACTTCAGGGATAATGTCTTTAGAAGCGCGACACCAGTGTGCATGCATTTTTTAAAAAATTGTCGTTCATTTCTACTGGCAAGCAATATCCTATTTTCAAAGGCAGAACAGTTTTTTAATATATATGTGTGTGCAAGATATTTGTACAGGAAACCTTGGTTTATTGCTTCGTCCGAAGGATTTTTGCAGGGGTAGAGTCTGTACTGATGTTAACTTATAGTCCAGGCGAAATTCGGATAACCTTGTTCTGAGAGATATATTTAGTTTTTTTGGTGATTCTAAAGGATTTTGGGGTGCTGAATCCAAATCCGTTGGAGGCCAAGTCGTAAATGTTGGGCATCTTGAGTTATTGCGTAATATCCAAGATGGCCGCCACGGATACAGAGAATTTTAAAAGTAGAGGGTATTTGACATCTAATTTCAAATCAAATATTTTTTCATGCAAAATTATTAATCAGTTAACTGAAAGGGGTTCATATCATCACAATTGTACACTTTTTATAAAGAGATTACGTAATTTTACGTATTTTTTGTATTTTTTCAAGGTAGGCAAGAAATACTTCAATGGATATACTTGGGCATGCTGTTGAATAAAATAAATAATGTAAAGCAAACAGAAACAAACAAACAGGCAATCTAAAACAAGCAAGCAAACAAATAATAAAGCTTATTCCAGTATTGAATGATTAATGGATGCATGTGTTGGAAAATATGGTTTAAAGAATCAGGTACATAAATTCAAATCCAATCAGCTCTCCACACAGGTCTTGTCCACATCATCATTTTCTGGGTCTCTGGTGACGTCTGTCCTGGGGGGGTTGCACAGAAAAAAATCTTTTGCAATTGCAGAATTTCCTGCAGGTCAGTGCTAACTTGGTGCAGGTGAAAATGGTTGAACTGCATTCAGTCTTGCAGGTGCAGCTGTTGAGATTCAAGACCTCGTCTGGTGCTGGTCATTGTCCCCGCAATCCATGCTGTGGAATGAGTGTGGACCCACACAGTTCCCAGCCACAGTTCAGAGGACTGATGTCTGGAGTTGTTGGGTGTTCTGCTGCTTCCTTTCCACAGGGCCACCTGATAAATGGCTATAAGCAGTGTGCTTCAAAGCTGGTCTTGGTTGGTGGCAGACAATTCAATTTGTGAGCGATGTGTCGTTTCTCTTTAATCTTTGGTCTGAAGATGTCAGCACGCGTAGTTTCCAGGTGTGTTCTTTGCTCATGGTTGTATAGCATGCAAACACAATCCAAGCATGGATGTAATTATGACGTCCTTCTTCTCTGCTGTCAGATTCCCAAGTCTCAGGAATCCATCAAATGACGAAAGCTTCTTCAGCACAGTTAGCTTGCCAACACCAGAAAAGGACACAGTGTAAGATCCAGTGAGTGCATGAGCACAGAGAAGGTGTGGCATGATGTTTGTGTGTCTTCTGATGACTTCATTTACTTTGATGATGGATTTGCCCAAACTGCATGACTCCATGGTCAGAAGGTCTTTAGAAAACCCATCAGTCCTGTAATGTAAGTGGTGGGTCCAAATCAAGACATCAGTGTCATCAGAAATCACGCATGGATTTGCGTCCATTTCTTGCATCTTGAAGCACAGTCTGTGCCATCAACACATCAGCCTCCTCATGGTGGACAGCTGTCTGCAGTGGACCAACACCTAGCACAATGGCTGCAGATCTGGCCCAGTCGTAATCATCTGCTTTCCCTTCACTGGTTCCATGACCCTCAGTTCATCTGCAATCATTTTGATGACTGGCTGCTTGTTGGCTGTTCCATTCAAGACCAATGTTTGCTTTAAAGAGATGTGCTCTCACTGAGGGTGTACAACCGGCTGAATCCTTCCTGTCACCCAGCAGGACAACATGACTTGGTACTCACTTCAAGGTATGGGTCAAACACCACATGCAGAACTTGTGAAGTAGTTTCAGCATAACGAAGAATGATAGCAACAGCTGCATTCACAAAATCCGACACTTTTGCAAGCTGGCCAGGCCATGACACCGTGCACAGTACAGCACAGGCATCCAGGATGACAACATCTGCAGGGTCCAGACGACGTGTTCCATGAACAGCCAGCAGCTTGTTCTTCAATGCAGACTTAGCTGTTGTGTGCATAGCGCTATTGACATCAAAAAATGGTGCCAACTCATGAGAAAAGAGAGTTTCTAGTAAGATATTGTCCTTCATTTAGGCCATGATTCCAAGACAATGCACAAAAATGAACTCAGTGTCTATGCATGAATGTCCAACCTGGTCGTTGTGGGCTCTCTTTGTTACAGAAGCCATTGTTCTGATGCATCTTATCCATTTTATGTGGAAACCAGTGGGCCGGTGGCTTTCAAAAATCAAATCTTCACATTGCTGGGATTTAATTTCAACAGCTTCATGAACGTTCAGCGAGGGCTCATCTACATCATTGCTTGATTAAGATAGATATTGATGATGCCATTTTCTGGGTGTTTACTGATGTCAAACACATCAACGCGTGTTGACAGGGCCTCTCTTATCTTCTCTCTGTCTGCAGCATCTTCTTTCAGGCAAGTATTGTGTTCTTCTTTTGGAGACTCAACAGCTGTGTGGGATTCTTTCCCTCTCTTCATCTCCTGAAGATCGTGCAGGATTGGCGTCATTGTACTGTGAGAGTATGCCCAAATAACCAATGTGGACTCACTTAATGTGGATCCAATAACCCCAGATGGTCCATGGCTATAGCACATGTATGTTGTCTCCATGAAGAGGTCAGACCATCTGTCATTCCAGAGACCTGCTTCATGGCGCATGACGTGTCCTCCACCAATGAACTTTTTGGACAGATCAAGATGTAGACTAGCTTGGAATGCAGACAGTAGAGCCCATAGCGTGCGTAGTTGAAGTAACCAGCAGGAAAAAAAGTATGCATTATTTTCTCAACTGCAAACAAATAAAGTGGCCAGTCTCTCTCTCTCTCTCTCTCTCTCTCTCTCTCTCTCTCTCTCTCTCTCTCTCTCTCTCTCTCTCTCTCTCTCTCTCTCTCTCTCTCTCTCTCTCTCTCTCTCTCTCTCTCTCTCTCTCTCTCTCTCCTCTCTCCTCTCTCTCTCTCTCTCTCCTCTCTCTCTCTCTCTCTCTCGTGTCTTGAGTCCTACTTTGTTTGGAATGTTTATTAATCAACTAGCAACTCATATGTCTGAGAAGGGAAAACATGGTGTACAACTGATACCAGGTGCTGTAGAGTTGTTCATTTTGCTTTTTGCAGATGATGTTGTTTTGTTGTCTTCTACTCCTGTAGGCCTGCAAAATCAGTTGAATATTCTCCAAAAGTGTTGTGTGGATATGAAATTAAACATTAATACAGATAAAACCAAAGTTATGGTCTTTAGGAATGGAGGGATTTTGGATAAGGATGAGGAATGGTTTTTAGGAGATAAAAAGTTAGAAGTTGTAAATAAATATTGTTATTTGGGGTATGTTTTTACGACAAAACTTTGTCATAGGCTGGGTACAGAACATTTGTGACGCTCCACCACGAAATGAGTCGCTTAGCACATTACCCAATTTTCCGCTAGGAGCCATTAAAGGCAGGTAGGGTCAAGTTGGCAATTTTGAGATTTTGATTGATTATTAAAGTATAGCCATTATTCTACCTTATAGTGAAATATCAAATCATAATTTTGTATCCTTTTGCCTTTAAACGTGTTTTTAAAATACCCAAGTCCTCATTCTGATCACCTATTAGGATGCTTAACTTGTCAATTTCTCATTTTGTCATTTCCTGCAGTCTAGTATTTTAACTTGCAATAACTTTTCCTAGAATTGTCCGATTTTCAATCTGTTTTTTGTATTGTATAGCCATTATATTGCAGTTTGATAACATGTCAATAGCTCAAAATTGACCTCTGGTGCAATGCGTCTCATTATGTGGTGGAGCGTCACATTTGTGTGTAAAAGGGAAAAAAGCACTAATAAGTTTAATTAGAGCATTTCAAAAAAACAAAGATATTTCTTACCAGGTTTATTTTAAAGTTTTTGATGTAAAAATTAAGCCAATATTGCTATATGCATCTGAAGTATGGGGAGTAAATCGCTTAGAACATGTAGAAAAAATACATTTGATGGCTTGTAAACGTTTTCTGGGAGTTCCTGTTAAAACACCAAATAAAATGGTTTATGGGAAGTTGCCAGATATCCTTTATTCATAAACTCATATATTTGTGCAGTTAGATATTGGTTAAAATTACTACAAATGAGTAATCAGAGGTTGCCAAGACAGGCCTACGAACTGCAATTAATTCTAGATGAGAAAGGTAAAAAATGTTGGGTAGCAAGTGTAAGGGAATTGTTGTGCAATTCAGGGTTTAATATTGTTTGGCTACAACAGGGTGTTGGTGATATTCAGGGATTCCTTAGTGCATTCAAGCAAAGATTAATTGATATGTTTATTCAGGAGTGGTCAGGTGTCATGAGAGAGAGTAATAGGTATGCAACATATAGATCTTTTAAAACTGTTTTTGAAAAAGAATTGTATCTTCATAGTATTGATATTTATTGTTTCAGAGTTGCACTGTCACAGGCCAGAATGAATGTTCTTCCTTTAAATAATAATCTCAACAGATACAGCAACAACAATCAAGATAAAAACTGTTCTTTGTGCAAAAACGTTATTGAAGATGAATACCATCTAATATATATTTGTCCATTATATACAGATTTACGAACCAGTTACCTGAAAGATCTTCTTCATGTGCCTATGCCTTTTCTTCTTCAGGCACGTAGTAGATGTGATTTAGTGCAGCTAGCAATATTTTTATTCCGTGCTATTCGAAGAAGACAGACAGTGGCAGAACTTATGTAAAGTAAGTAGATCTAGATCTAATAGTGAAAAAGATGCGTTGTATCAAGCGTGTACCGTTGCTTTATGATGAGACTTTGAACAAATTCGTTATATGCACATACATCCACTCCCCCATCTCCCACTTCGTTTTGAATTGTGGCCCAAGGCTGATGTTCAATAAAAACATTTTCATTTCATTTCATCTCTCTCTCTCTCTCTCTCTCTCTCTCTCTCTCTCTCTCTCTCTCTCTCTCTCTCTCTCTCTCTCTCTCATCTCCTCTCTCTCCTCTCTCTCTCTCTCTCACACACACACACACACACACACACACACACACACACACACACTAATTCCATCTTTTCTGGCTTACATTCTAAAAATAATAAGGTACACGAAAGATTCTGGGTCGAAAACATTGCTCTTTCTGATCAAGCATAACAGCTTCTCAAGACGCATCCGCTCACACAGTCGATCTGCCAAGAATGTTTGATAAAATGGTGTGCATATTTTTAATAATCGAGGATTGTACTTCACAAAAGAAACACAACGAGAAGTGTCAATGGTACAATATAGTCAACACAAAACGTGTAAAAGCCAAACGCCGGCACGACTCGCTGTGAGCGAGCCCATTCCGTTTCACGGGGTGAAAACAAGGCCGCAGGGCGCCTGGCATGCAGTTGGCCCACTGTTTATAGAAGCCGCTTCCCCTGCGCGCTGTTGGGATGGTCTTCTAAAATCCCGGTCAGCTAAATTTAGAACGCCGCAGTGATGCCAGAAAAGTGTTTAGGGTAGGGATAAATAATGCTTTATATCAAGAGTTGCCCAACATTCCCAACTTGGCCTCCAACGGATTTCAAATAAAGACATATTAAAGTTTCAAAATCCGTTGAAAAACCTAATATATCTCACAAAACAAGGTTTAGTCGATTTTACAATACCTCACGCTTGGACTATTATGCCAAGTTATGGGAGAAGTGATGTCGAGTGGGAGGGGTGATAATCGCTTCACCTACCCTGTACTCTTGTGGACCATTGGGGCACCACTAAAGATTTTGTAACCAACTTCCTCCACTGTTTGCAGCTATCAACTTTCCATAGCAAGTCATTTCATTCATGGCCAGTCCATTCTCTGATGTTGTCTTCCCATCATTTTCTCTGTCTACCTCTTCGTCTCCTTCCTTGTATTGTTTGTTCCCTGTAGGATAGTCTTGGCTAGTCCAGATGTTCGTGTGACATGCCTGTACCACATCAGTTTGGGTTTTTTCCTGAGGGTGTTTTCAATGCTGGTTTTCATTTCCTCATTAGCAATGTGATCTCTGTATTAATTAGTGTATTAGATACCAAGAAGTTTGTGAAAGCATCTCCTCTTCATTGCATATATCCTTCTTTCATGTTTCACATGTACAAGAATATGGACATGACAAGGAAACATATCCGTATGTGTGTGTGTGTGTGTGTGTGTGTGTGTGTGTGTGTGTGTGTGTGTGTGTGTGTGTGTGTGTGCATGTGTGTGAGAGATGAATGTTTCAATTGTTTGTGAATGGTTTTGTGAAAATGTCACTAAACAAAGTGATCAAAGTTTAAGAAGGGTTTAGGTTTTTTTAAATATCATTTTTATATATATGATGTTAAATGACAATAAATAAACTGTTATGTCTGTGCATTTCAGAGACACATATACTGCGGCCTTCACCATACTTCAAAGGGTAGGTGTTACTGTACTGTTAGTGTTGATTATGCTGATCAGCTGTTTACTTTTGCTGTTTATAGAACATGCTTTGGATGCATGTAGTTTTGCTGATTTGTACAGGCAACTCTTGTGTGTGTGTGTGTGTGTGTGTGTGTGTGTGTGTGTGTGTGTGTGTGTGAGTGTGTGTGTGAGTGTGTGTGTGTGTGTGTGTGTGTGTGTGTGTGTGTGTGTGTGTGTGTGCGTGTGAGCAGTTTTGAGGATTTGTTATGTTACTTTTGATGTGCCGAAAGTGTAGTTTTATCAACTATACTTATGTATTATTTGTTTCTTTTTTCGCATATCAAAATTCTGTGTTACTTTCATATCATGTTTTCAACATGATTTTCTTTTATTATGTCATCTTTATCATAACAATGGTTCCTTAACTCTGGGGGCGGCCAGTTCTCTCCCTTGCTTCTCCCCACAGACAGCCCATGCGTAATGGTTAGTTTAAAAAAAATCATAAAAAATACAAAACACATAGTAAGAAAATGAAATTTTCCGGAGCTTATGAATAACATGCTGGGTTAGTACATATCGAAAGAGTGAAGCTCTCACTATAATATTTGAGCTTTGACTAGTATAAAAAAATACTCCGAATTTTGTACTCCATGTGGTTACTCCATGTTGACAACTCTCTGCAACCATGAACAAAAAGTTCGGAACACACGGAATCACCTGACAATGCTCTGCATTCGACCTTGGATAGGCTCACGAAGCTATGTTTAGCTGCACTAGTCATAGTATCATGTGGCCGCCATGTGAAAAATCTGCAAACAGCAAATCTGCTACTGCGAACAGCCGTCCAAAACCATTGCTTTACACTGATCCGCTATAGTGAATGGCCGTCCTCTGAGAAATAATTAATGTATGTGTGTTTATTAGTGGATGTATGTGCGTGTGCATATGTGTGCATGCATGTTTGTGCGCACATGCTTGCATTTGTGTGTGTATTTATCTTTGTATGTGTGCATACATACATAAATGTACAAGTAGGTGTGTGTGTAAGTTTAGTATGAGTCCAATCGACTGAAAAAGTATTTTGAATCAATATCAACAGGGAACTGTTGACGACCCATGGAAGCCACTGCCACAAAACTGTCAGCCTGGACGAAAATGGACACTCTCTCACCACTGCTGAAGGTATTCATGCACTGTGTGGTCATCATGACTTTGCTGACCATCATGATCATGATAACCATACAAACTGAATACAACTTATTTTTTCCATGGGAAGCTAGACTGAAACCAGCAACAACAGGGTTCCTCTGTGTTTTCAGACCTGGTTTTGCCTGTAGTATGGTAGTATGGTGAAAGGTAGAAGGATGGTGATGGTGGTGATAATATTGATGACATTGAGGAGGAGGAGGAGGGAGAGGAGAACAGCAACAGCAGCAGCAGTAGCAGCAATAAGAGCAACAAAAGAACATCAGTAGTGAAAATAATGATGATAATAATAATAGTATTGCACTGGTCTCTACAGCGACAAGTGATGCTATACTACAAATGAACAGACAGGATAACCACAGTCTACACTCATGATCAAGCTTCAACGGAGGCCTTATAATGATACTTATGATAATGATGATAATAAGTAAGAACAAGAAGATAAAGAAGAAGAATGTTGATGATGGTGGTGATGATGATGATGATGATAATGGTAACAATAATAATAATGAGGATGATCATGATAACAATAAAAATAATGATGATGGTAGTGGTAATGATGATGATGATGATGATTATCATTATAGCAATGAAATGATGAATGTTTATTATGACGATGATGATAAAGATAGTCATAAATAATAATGGTAGTAGGAATAATCAATATTTGATTAAAGATATCAGATACTTTTAGTAGTAGTAGCAGTGGTAATATTGTAGTAGTAGGGATAGAGAACACTCACAGATTTATTTAGATAATTTCTTTTTTATCCCAATCTTTGATCTTCGAAAAATGCTTGACTTACTTTTCAGAATAAAGTTGACCATTTTTATCGCTGTGGTACTTCACTACTTGTAATATGTGTGTATATATTTTTAAGTAAGTGTAGCATGTAAATTAAATGATTCCCAGCTTTGTTGAATAATGTGTCTGTGTGCGTGCATTCATGCATGCGTGGTGGTGCGCGTGCATGTGTGCGTGCATGCATGTGTGTGTGTGTGTGCGTGCGCGTGTGTATGTTCTTTCTTCCCCAGGTTTTCCAACAAAGCTGACAGTGAGAATTGTTAGTGAGGAGCTTGCATATAACAAGGTACAGCTGTGTTTTAAAAAATTTTTTTTTATTGATATTCTGAACTAGTCATTTTGATCCTTGTATATTGCTATAGATGTAATTGCTGTTAACTGGTATTTTAACTTAACACCTAACTGGTGATGGCAATTTGCCAAGAGAGAGACAGTGAGAGTTTATGCCTGTAAAATATAGGATTCATTTGTTTGCAATATAACTTTTTAAATGAAGAAATAGCTCTTTTTTTTTTAAAGCTTTTTTTTGGGGGAGGGGGTATACTCTTGAGATATTGTGTGTATTGTAGTGTGTGTGTATGTGCGTGCGTGCTGCGTGGTGTGCATGTGTGTGAGACTCTGTGTGTGTGTGTGTGTGTGTGTGTGCTTGCACATGCATGCTTATCTGTGTGTGACCATGTGCGTGTGTGCATACGTGTGTACATGTAACAGCATCACATATGATGAATGGTGCTGTGTGCAGGAATACAAGCAGTACAGAATTCTGATCCTCAACCAGTCTTTGGACCCAAAATTCCAGGTTAGTCACCATGCATAAATGTACAACATACATATATATGTATATGCACACACATAGCATGCACACAGGCATGCAAACATACTCAACACACATGTGCGCCAGCAGCACCACGCATGCATGCAAGCACACACATACACACACACACACACACACACACCACACACACACACACACACACACACACACACACAAACACACACAAGAGTGTATGTGAGTTCATTCGTCTGTGTACGCACGCACATATGCACCACGCATGCACGCACGCACGCACGCACGCACGCACGCACGCACGCACACACACACACACACACACACACACACACACACACACACACACACACACACCAGTTTGCAAGTGTAGTCACATGAATTGTGCACATATGCACATACCCACTCAGACTCGTACATGCATACACACACATTCACCCCCCTCCCCCCGTTCACACACACACACACACACACTGATGACAAGATTGACAAAACTGCATACAGACGGGGACTTGATATAAAAAAAAACCCCACTCCAGTGCTTATTCCATTATCCTCGATATAAAAGAAGAAATAAATCTAAAAAATGAATAAAAAATTTGAAAAAATAAAACACTCACACACACTCACACACATCTCACACACACACACACACACACACACACCACACACACACACAACACACACACACCACCACACACACCCCACACACACTCATGATGTCAGTATAACATTTCAAAGCACTTTTGAATGTAGGCCTTAGCTTTTGCTGACACCAATAGCTGACAAAGCCTTTGTCCGAGCTAGATCTTTTTCTTTTTTTTTCTGATGAAAGGTATGTCACAGAAGTGCAAAAGATGACAGCCCTGATAATGGCCTCTTGTGATTAGCAGGGGTATTAACAACAAGATTGGATTGGAAGTGACAAAGATAAGTAAGGATCAGTTTTTTTGTGTGTTTTTTTTTTAGAAAAAGAGGTAATGTATTGCATTTTTTTAAAAGTCATTTGTGTGTGCGTGTGTGTGTGTGTGTGGTGTTGTGTGTGCGTGTGTGTGCGTGTGATTTTGTGTGTTGTGTGTGTGTGTGTGTGTGTGTGTTTTCAGTGCAAGGCCTCAGGGGAGGAGAACGCCAGTGGACAGAAACGATCAGTGCAGTGTGTTACGTTAGCAGAGTAGGTCCCGTTTTGTGTTTTTTTAGTTTTTTGTTTTTTTGTTTGGTTGTGCTTCTGTTTTTAATTTTTTTTTAATTTTCTTTCTTTCTTGCTTTCTTACATTTTGACATAACATTTCTTTCAACATGTTTTAATTTACTGATTTTAAGTGTTGAAGTATTTCCATGGGTGACTTTCTCTCTGTTTTAAACGGAATTCTATATTAGCCATTTTGATCATGGAAAAATGAAGTGACTGTCTTGTCTAAAAAACAAAACAAAAAAAAAGAAACCAAGGACCAGTGGGGGGGGGGGGGGGGGAAGAGAGAGAGAGAGATTATTTTATACTGTTCTTAAATTTGTGCACACTTGTCAAACAAGTTGCGTCTGTGTAGATGTATTTCGTTTGTAGACAGTAGACTAGTTTTTGAGTCTTTGATGCATTCTTAAGGTGCAAGTTTAGCATTCACATTTTTTTCAAGGCATGTCACAGTATTTCACATTTCCTATGAAGGGCAGTTGAAAAGTCTTACTTTGACTAACACACAGTCTGGTAAAGACCACAGACTCGGACACATATGTACACGCTGTTGATCAGTAGATAAAAGTGTTTTCATTTTTGTGTTTATTTTTCTTTCAGATGCAGACAGTTTCTGCACTCCGTTCCTGCATTTTCAAAGGTGAGGAAGAAAAAACAAAATGAAATGACAGAAAATTAGTGTCTTGCAGAGACTGTGGTGATCTTTTATCAATTATCTTCTATGTCTCTGTCTTGTTTGCCTGGATTGAATTCAGGAATAACTTTGCTAAAATTGGTAGACGTTTGTCTGTGAATAATGTGCTCAAATATTTTTTTTTTTAAAAACAACTACGAAAACGACCAAACCTGCTTGCTTTTTTTCTTTAAGTTTAGAATTGAAAAAATTGTGCTGGTTTGGCCCTTTATGTATTTTTTGTTCCTGGTATTAAATGGAACTCTGAGATTCAACATTTGTGAAGTTTTGCATTTGTGACTGTCCAAACCTCCCTCCCCCCCCTACCCCCACCCCCACTCTTCATTCAAGTAGCCACATTCTGTATTTGGGAATGATGATGTCCAAAAACAGAGTAAGCTGCCATGAGTAAAAAATGGTACACAGTACAAAGCAGGACAGTAAATGCAATACAACACAATAGTAAGTGCTTGATGTTGTATTTTGGACCCATAGGATTCTGTTTGATGATACACATATGCCTAGTACTGTGATCTCTCTTTATTATTTTTTGTCTTTTTCCAGTTAACAGTATATTGTCAAGGAAAATTGTCGTTTTTAAAGATGTTAGAACTATTATACTTGCTTTGTGTGTGTGTGTGTGTGTGTGTGTGTGTGTTTTTTTATTTATTTATTTTTTATTCTTTTATTTTTAGGATAATGGGATAAGCACTCTTGTGCTTTTTTACATCCAGTCCCCGTGTGTATGCAGTTTTGTAAATGTCATCTGTTCCCACCGGCACACGATGGCCTACTCTTACAAAAAGCGGAACAGGATTTAACGTGTGCGCAAGATGTTCTGTGTGCATTCGCACACGGGGCCTCGGTTATATAGTCTCATCCAAAGGACTTGTGGGGAAAGTGGAGTCAGCACTGATGTTAACTCAAGGGGAAAAATCCCCTTGAACAGAAATCAAACCTGGGTTGTCAAATTGCGAGCGCAATGTTCGGACCACTGGGCTATCCTGTCTCCCCGTATGCATTCATGGGTGTATAGTGTCACGCATGTGATGTGATGTGTGTGATGTTGACAGGTGTTACAGAAAGTGGACAGTGCAGTCAAGCTGTTCAACTCCAACTACAGGTGGTGTATGTGTGATGTGACAGTGTAACAGAAAGTGGACAGTGCAGTCAAGCTGTTCACTCTAATTACATGGTGTGTAGTGTGATGTACAGTGTACAGAAAGTGACAGTGCAGTCAAGCTGTTCAACTCCAACTACATGGTGTGTGTATGTGTGATGTTGACAGGTGTTACAGAAAGTGGACAGTGCAGTCAAGCTGTTCAACTCTAATTACATGGTGTTGCCTGACTACCTGAGAGATGCTGCCTTTCGCCTGGCAGACATCAGCATTGAGGGGGTGGAGGTCAGTGCTTCCTTGTTGTTGGGTTGGGGGTTTTTTTCATGGATAAAGGAGACCCAATGATTATGTACATTCATACATTTGTGGAACTGTGTTGTTTCATTGAAGGATTCAGTAATGTTATTTAAAAACAAAAAAGAAAAGAGTAATGCTATTTTTTTTTAGCTGTGGATTTTGAGTTTATGTATGGGGCCGATCCTTTCTAACTTTTTGTTTGATTTAAACGGATGACAAAATTGACAAAACTGCATACGCACAAGGACTGGATGTTAAAAAAAAATTTTTTTTTAAAAAGCACATGAGCGCTTATTTCGTTATCCTTGAGATAAAAGAATAAATAATGAATAAATAATTAAGTAAATAAATAAATCAATGAATAAATCAATCAATCAATAAATAAATAAATATTGATTGAGAACCATACTTAATTTGCTTATCAACTAAGTTCTGTTAAACAACTTTTTTTTTTACTGGTTTTTTCTTGGTGTGTTTTATTTTCATTTGAGAATCTCAGTTTTATGTAAATCGAAAAAAAAAACTACCAGTGCTGTGAGTGATGTTTGGGCACTGAAAAGTGAGGGTGGTTGCAGGGCTGCAAGAGGTGTGTGGAGAGAAAGGTAGCGGCAGACATGCAGTGGACTGATGCCTTGATGACTGCCATGGAAAGGTCAGCTCTGCGTTTGTGGTCATCCTGCTTTAGTGTCGTGCTGTTGTTTCCAGTGTGTGTGTGTGTGTATTCTGTGTGTGTGTGTGTATTCTGTGTGTGTGTGTGTGTTGTGTGTGTGTGTGTATTCTGTGGTGTGTGTGTGTGTGTGTGTATTCTGTGTGTGTGTGTGTGTGTGCGTGTGTGTGTGTGGTGTGTGTGTGGTGTGTGTGTTGTGTGTGTGTGTGTGTGTGTGTGTGTGTGTGTGTGTGTGTGTGTGTGTGTGTGTGTGTTGTGTGTGTGTGTGTGTGTGTGTGTGTGTGTGTGTGTGCGCGTGCGCACGTGCATGCATGTGTGTGTTCTTTAGTTTAACATCTTTTCACATTCAGTAGTAAAAAAAAAAATGTGTGTGTGTGTGTGTTGTTTGTTTTTTTTTATTCTTTTATTTCAAGGATAATGGAATAAGCACTCATGAGCTTTGTATGTGTGTGTGTGTGTGTGTGCATACGTGTGTGTGTGCATGCATGCATGCATGTTTGTGCATGTGTGTGTGTGTGTTTTGTTTTTGTTTTTGTTTTATTCTTTTATTTCGAGGATAATGGAATAAGCACTCATGTGCTATCTGTCTGTGTGTGTATGTGTGTGCATGTTCATGTGTGTGCGTGCGTTTGTGCGTGCATGTGTGTGTGTGTGTTTAAAAATTGTTTTTAATCTTTTATTTCCAGGATATTGGAATAAGCACTCATGAGCTTTGTGTGTGTGTCTTGTGCGTGCGTGCGTGCGTGCGTGTGTGCGTGTGGACAGCTACGTGATGGGTCAGGTGCAGCCCAAGGTGATGGGTGTGGTGCGGCAGCTGTGTGGGGAGGCAGACAGCAGGGTGCAGCATAAGTGTCAGCAGCAGCTGAGGGCCGTCAGTGGAGAAGCGCTGGGCATACAGCCACGCTTCATCTGCCCCCTCCCTCTGCCCGTGAGTTACCCCCCCCCCCCCTCCCCAGAGTTTTGTCTTCTTGGTGTTGGTGTTGCTGGAGTTTCCAGGTCACCTTGCTCCCACTCCACCCCCCCCCCCCCCCTCCTAGTCTGCATTTGTTTTTTGTTAGTTTCAGGTCTTCACCCCCCTCCAGCTTTTCCAAGTCTGCATTTGTTTAGTTTCAGGTCCCCCCCCCCTCAAACTGTGCGTGTGTGTGCGTGTGTGTACGTGTGTGTGTGTGTGTGTGTGTGTGTGTGTGTGTGTGTGTGTGTGTGTGTGTGTGTGTGTGTGTGTGTGTGAAAGAGTGTGTGAAAGTGTGTGAGAGAGTGTGTCTGTGTGAGTTTGTGTGTGTGTGTGTTTTGTCAGTTTTCATTGTTTTATTGGTGCTTTTGGATGCAGCAGCATCTCCTCTGTGCTCTTTAATAAGGCCTGTTGTCAGTCAACTGCATCAGGGAATAAATGGTTCTGATTAATTGTATGTAATGGTACATTCTAAGTGTATTTACATTTAAACAGATAATGTTACACTATACAAACCCCCTATGGGGAAAAAGGGGTGGAAGGGGGAAGGGAGGGGTGTGTGTGTTGATTCTGTGTGGCACATTTTTTGAGTAGGCGATGTATGTTTATGTGTGTTTAGTTCTCTATTTATTCAGCTTAACTGACATGCGTTCTAACTTGTGTGTGCGCTGTTTTTTCGTTTTTTCTTCAGTGTGCTGTGTGCACTGTACAGAAAATCCTGACAAAAAATGGCAGTTATGACCATACAGGTGTGTGTGTGTAATGTGTGTGCAGGGGAAAGAGCTCAGCAACCTGACTCAGTTGAAGACACCCAGAGAGAAACTGCACTGCCTGAAGGCTGTCATTGTGAGTGGGCTGAGGAAAACACTTATACACCACACACACACACTTTTGTGCACATACACTCACACATACACACTTCACACACATGCACTTGTGTATGTATGCATGCATGCATATACACACACATACACTCACTTACACATATTGTATTTTGCTTGTTTTCTTGCTGCTTCATTTTTGTTTTCATGGTTGTTTTTTTGTTTAAGTAGGTTTATTTTGGAGTGGGATTTTTTTTGTTTGTTTTTATTGTTGTTGTTTTTGTTGTTCTTTTTTTTTTTTTTTGCTAGATAGGTGGTTTGATGAAAAAAAGCAAATTTATTGCTTACTCAATGTACCATCTGGAAATAACATTTTGACTTTAACACACGCGCACACACACACACACACACACACACACACACACACACACACACACACACACACACACACGCATACACTCACACACACACCCACACACATACCCCCACCCCCCACCCACCCACACATACACACACACATACACACAGAGTGGTACTGAATCACCCATATCCTCCGCAAAACCCTGACATCAGACCCTGAGTGGGTGTGTGTGTGGTGAAGAGCTGACCCCTGTCCACTGGCTGTGTGCAGGATGCAGTGACCACCACCATCGCTGCCCACCTGGCCAGAGACGACCCCCCTCACCTGGCCCTGGTGGCAGGTAACGTAGGATAGAGTCTTCTCCTTTCCTCTCCTCCCCAGCAAGAAACGCACACATACAGACATGCACACACATACGCAGGCATCAGTGCTGACTCCACTCTCCCCAATCATTTGGATGAGACTATAAACTGAGGCCCTGTGTGCGAAATCACACAGAACACTTGCGCACGTGTTAAAATCCTGTTCCGCTTTTCGTAAGAGTTGGCCATTGTGTGCTGATGGGAACAGATGACAAGATTTACAAAACTGCATACACACGGGGACTGGATGTCAAAAAGCACATGAGTGCTTATTCCATTATCCTCGATATAAAAGAATAAGTAAAATAATTAATAAAATAAAGAACAAATAAATGCAGGTACGCATGCACGCACACACATGCACACATGCACGCACGCACACAACACACGCACGCACACACACACACGCACACGCACACACACACACTAGATCAGTTGTGTAGAGGCAGTGTCCCTGCCTAGAAAGCAAGAAGTGCAGGTTCCACTCCTGTTTGTACCTGAAACTTCCCCAATCCATTGAGTGGTGGTCTGAGTCGTAATCTTTTGCATGAGGTTAGATAAACCAACAGTGTTGATTCTAGGGTGCGCCCTTGCGGGATTCCCGCATTTTTTTTCAACTTTGCCGCAAAATAATGTGACCAGTGCGCCCTAACGGACGCAAAAAAACTGTGGATAGCGCATATTTGAACAAACAGTGCGCCCCCGCAACTGCCGTTTGTATAGTTTCAAAATAGCGCTACATGGGTTGGTCATTACGTTGATACCCCAGGGACAGCAGGATGCACTGATTAGTGCCTACAGTCGTCACAACCATCACAAAGCGGCTGGTCTGACGTCATTGCCCTACTCATTTACGTCATTACGTCATTTTTCAAAGGAGCCGTGACTCCTGAAACAAGTGACGTCATTGTGCTAGAGATCGTTAGTGGTGTTAGTGGAAGGAGTGGCGACCCAGCAGGGTTCAAAGCTAATAGACCTAAGAGTTTTCTAGGCGGTTTTTCAGATCTGGCTAGACAAGTAGCCCATGCTTGGCAACAATAATGATGGCATAGGGTAGACTATCGGCTGGATATCAAAAATGACTTTATCTCTCTCTCTCTCTCTCTCTCTCTCTCCTCCTCTCATCTCTCTCTCTCTCTCTCTCTCTCTCTCTCTCTCTCTCCTCTGCATGGGAGGAAAAAGACTTTGATATTGGATTTCACCTCTTTTCTCATCTAGATCTAAATCTCTCTTTAACAGAAAATCTCTCTCTCTCCCTCCCTTCCCCCCCTCTCTCTCTCTCTCTCTCTCTCTCTCTCTCTCTCTCTCTCTCTCTCTCTCTCTCTCTCTCCTCCCTCCCTCCCTCCCTCCCTCCTTCCTTCATGGGAGGGGGGAGGGGCAAGACTTTGATATTTGCTGTCACCTCTCTTCTCATCTAGATCTAGATCTCTCTCTAACTCTGAAAGTGGAAATACAAAATTGACTTTGACACCCTCTCTCTCTCTCTCTCTCTCTCTCTCTCTCTGTCTCTGTCTCTCTCTCCTCTCTCTCTCTCTCTCTCTCTCTCCTCTCTCTCTCTCTCTCCTCTCTCTCTCTCTCTCTCGCCATATGGGAGGAAAGGGTAAGACTTAGACATTGGCTTTAACCCCTTTTCTCATCTAGATCTAAATCTAGTTCTCCCTCCAACTCTAAATGGAAATACAAAATGGACTTTTGACATCCCTTCGTCCCTCCCCCACCTCTCTCTCTCTCTCTCTCTCTCTCTCTCTCTCTCTCTCTCTCTCTCTCTCTCTCTCTCTCTCTCTCTCTCTCTCTCTCTCTCTCTCTCTCTCTCATATGGTAAGGGGGGGTGGGGGGGGGGGGGGGGGGGGGGGGGGGGGGGAGGGTAAGACTGATTTTGGCTCTTGCCTCTTTTTTTCATCTAGATTTAGCTCTCTCTCCAACTCAAATGTGGAAATACAAATTTGACTTTGACTCTCTCTCCTTCCTTCCCTCCCCCCCCCCCCCCCCTCTCTCTCTCTCTCTCTTCTCCTTCCCTCCCCCCTCCTCTCCTCTCTCTCTCTCTCTCTCTCTCTCTCTCTCTCCTCTCTCTCTCCTCTCCCCCTCGTATACAAACAATGCATCTCCTCCTGTATCTATGCAGTATGTATCCCTCCACATCTAAATATACCACAATCTTCCCTACCCTTCCCCCCCCCCCAACTCTCTCTCTCTCTTTCCTGTGTAAGAAAATCATTTTACAGACCAGCTGCAATACATAAGGTGTATATTAAATACTCTCTGCCTACATACCATCTTGTTTGTTTTGTTTCTCGTTCTTGAAAAATAGTAGAAATCAGAGTACTAACGGTATTAATACTATTATGAGCAAAATATATACTACTTACTACTTGTCCCCTCTTTTATGAAGAGAAAAGGGGGGAGGGGGCAAATGCCCCCTTTTTTTCATTTCAGGGGGCCCATGGGCCCCCTTTTTTGAAATCCTAGAATCAACACTGAACCAAGGTCCTTTAAGCAAAGCACATTCAGTACATGTAAAAAAATCCATGACAATGAGAGAGTTGTTCTTGTCAAAATTCTGCTGAAAAGAAGTCACTCTGATTGAGAAACAAATTCACATGTAGACAGGAATATATATATGTATATATATATATATTATTATTTTTATTATTATTTTAGTATTATGTACAATGAAGCAATGCTGATTGTTACACCATTCATGATAAATGCTTACACCGTTCCTGATTCAATTTGATAAAGAAAACAAAAACTACCTACAGTTACATTTTTTTTAAATGGTGTTTGGTGTTTTAAATTTCAGGGGATAGGGAAGGGGGGGGGTCATTGGGGTTGGGTTTTTTTGGGGGGGTATGCAATTATTTCCTTGAGGGGGGGATGGGGAGGGGAGGTGATGTCTTTTTAAAAAAAATAGTTCAGTGTATGACATTTTGTTTGCAGACAAACCCTCCCTGACCTCGGATGATCTCATTCCTATTCTGGTCAGTATATATTATCTGCAGTCCCTCAATACACTGTCAGCTTCGCTTCTTGGATTATTTCTTGTATATACTTGGTGGTTTTTTGTTGTGATTTTAACACTCATCAGTGCTGTGTGTGTGTGTGTGTGCGTGCGTGTGCGTGGTGTGTGTGTGTGTGTGTGTGTGTGTGTGTGTGTGTGTACAATGTGTTGTGTGTGTGTGTGTGCAAAAGTACATGCTTTTAATCAATAATTAACTTTCTATGTAGATGTTTATTAGATTTTTGAAAACATTTTACAATTCTAGACACCCCCCCCCTCCCCCCCCCCCCCCAAAAAAAAAAAAATCAAGGAAACTTGTTAACGACATCCTTTTTGCGTTGAGAGAATCTGAATGCTAGAGGGTTAACATTTTATGTATGTAAAGTAGCGTGCCAGCAGACTGATGCTGGGTGAGTGAACGGTGATGACACTGGCTGCTGCAGGTGAGTGTGGTGGGGCAGTGCCAGAGCCAGCACATTCAGAGTGAGCTGGTCTACATGGAGACTTTCACCTGGGCCTCCTCCGCTAAAGACAAGGACGACCTCAGGTGAGTGCTCTGGGTAATGAGAGAGAGAGGGAGAGAATGAATGAATGAATGAATAAATGAAGGAATGAATGAATGAATGAGCTTTATTTTTCAAGGGCTACAGAGTAAGTATTACATACTTTTTTTCATCTGGCCCTTGCCCTGATCAGGGAATAAAGCTAAGAAACCCTGTCCCTACCCCTGTGTGTGAGGGGGAAAGCAAGCAAAGTAGGCATAAAAGGGAAAAGACTACACATTAACCCTTTGCTGGGCACAGCAAAATCATTTGTCACCTTCCTGCCGGGCAGAGAAAATGGAGGTGGATGGCTTGTGAGTGGGTGTATGTATTTAACATGCAATAACTCTACAATGGTCAGGTGGATTTTGATGAAATAAAAACAGCAAGATGCAGAAATGAATAAAGAAATTGCTAATACCCAATTTTTGTCATTATTTTTATTTTCTTTTAG
>CM060342.1:33982289-34007289 GCA_030674155.1 Stramonita haemastoma
CTTACATTTTCTACACCAATTTTGTGAACTGTGTCATAGGAATATTTTTTAAACATTTGGAATGAAATTGCCTGATTTTAGTTCATTGATTGTGACACCACTTTTATGTCGATTCCTTAAAAAAGAATAAAATCCATTGGTTATATCATATCTATCAAGCACTTGTGTGCAGTAGATGTGAATGTATTGTTCGCAAGGTGTGATTTGTCGTATTGACCTGATTTTTGTGGTACAGGTTGTGACAGAGCCTAGCTGTGTTTGACAGTTTGCAGCGAATGTAGTGTGTATATGGACAGATGGGTGCAATGTATAGTATTGTGGATGATTTTTCTTGTTAGTTTCTGTCAGAATGCTCAGTGATTATTTCTTAGTCTCAGAATGCTCAACGATCCTTGACTAATTTGACTATCTTTTAACCATAACTTTTTAGTTCTGGCTTTTAGAAGCATGATTTTAAAGAAGAATTGAATTTTGTTATGTATTTTTATATTAGTTGTTGATGACAGCTTGCTTTCTCTTCACCCTGGACTCCCAACTTTAGCGTGCCCTGTCACTTTGGAGAGAATCAGAGACACATGCGTACGTACGTTCACGGAATGGTGCGTACTCTTTCAGTTCGTTGGGTGCCATTTCATCATAAGCATTGTATGTCTTTTCTCACTCAAGTCAGAGCAGGCATATCAAAATCTGTCGCCTTTTTTTGTGTGCTTTCATTTCATCTCTTGGTTTTGTTTTTTTAGTTTTGTGGGTTTTTTGGGGTGAAAAAAAATTCTTTGCCCGGTGCATTCCAAGATACTTAGTGGGATCAACTTAATATGTTGTGGTACATGGCTGGCATATCGAAGCCACCTGATTTTCTGATGGTCGGTGGCAAAAAGGGGTCCTTGGGTACATGCTTAGCTAGCGCTGTGTTTTGACAGTGCTCAAGTCTTAGGTCATGCAGTTCAGTTACAAGACCCTAGCAGTTTTCTTGAAGTTCTTAATTTCAAACATCTGGATTACTTTACAGCTGTCTGTTTTTAGTGATCCTGCTCTCACAACCTCAGAAAAGAGTGGAGGTGACAAAAGACCTTTATGCAGGTCAGTGTTGTTAGAATGTGGATAGTTTGCACTGGCAGGTGATCGTTAGTTTTGGTGTCGCTGCTGGAGCAAGAGAGAGTGTGGTCATCATTTCTGTGAGAGGGGAGAGACCGATAGCCAGAGGGAAACGTTCTGAATGTTGACTTGTAAACCAGTTGTGGTCACGTCTGCTGTGTTTCGTCCATGCTCAAGGTGAAGGTCATTGCGCCACCGTGTCATAGATTGTGATGTTCGGGGTTGTGTGCCATTTGTGATGGCTCTCTTTACAGCATAAATTTACCTTTGATCATGCAGATTGTTGTTAAAATGAAATACTTGTACACTCTTTCCGTCTTTTAAAATAGTCTTTTGGAAATTTCTATGAAATTTGTGTTTAGTTTTTACCTGTTGAAAAAGAAAGCTATACAAATTATGGTCCAGGGTAAGAAATTGTCATATCATTGAATGATTTGTGGTAACCTGAATGCTGATTGTTGTTTTAAACCTCTGCCTCCCATCTGTGTAGGTTTAACCTTAACCTCACAGTGCTGTTTATGATTAAACAAGTGGATGGGTTTTTTTTTCTCCAAAAAATGTATGTAGTTTGGAAATCACAATAATTGTACTTAATTGTGTCTAAATCAAAATATGTTAATGTGAAGGAACATCAGTTTGATGTCTGGGACTTATGTTAGAGTATATTGGCAGTTACCCTCCTACATTCCACACCCTCTCGTACGTGCACACACGCACACATGTAGGCAGACATGCACTCGCACACAACACACACACACACGCATGCACACGCACACACACACACACACACACACACGTTAATATCACTTAATGTGACAGATGTTAATTGAAGAACAACACACACAGCATGCGCACTCACACTCACACACGCACACACATACAGGCACTCACACACAAGTCTAATATCACTTAATGTGAAAGATGTTAAATTGAAGAACAACACACACATGCACCACACACACACACTCTCTCTCTCTCTCTCTCTCTCTCCTCTCTCTCTCTCTCTCTCTCTCTCTCTCTCTCTCTCTCTCTCTCTCTCTCTCTCTCTCTCTCTCAATACTATTGTATGCCAGACAGGTAACCAGACAGTAAGCCAGACAGGTAAGCCAGCACAGTTTTGATAGTCCATTACTGCTGGTTGTACTTACTTAACTCTCAGGTCCCCAACACCATGTGCAATAGCTTGCTTACTTGACCTCATGCTCATCCACTTACTCACTGTTTTGTTCTTCATTTTGCCCTGATAAACCACTACATGTCTTTGATTTTTACCTCATGAGTTTGGAATGATGCAGTTGCTCGTTTTGTGTGTGTGTGTATGTATGTCCTTAGGTCGTGTGTTTCTTTGTTCACGATGAATATTTTATTGATTATTTATGAAAAGCATTATTTGTCAAGTGTACCATCAACTCCTTAAGGCGTGAAAGGAAGAAGCTGAGTCCGATCAGATTTATTCATTGTTTTGGTATGAAAGTTTGCAAGTTTGTGAGAACTGTAGAGGCTTTGTCATATTTTTTTTAATAGACACCTTCTGTTGCTGTGTTTTGTAAGAATGCTGTCACAACAACAGTTTGCTGCTAGAAATAGTCCAGTTACAAAAAAAAAATGTCAGTGAAAAATCAGACATAACATTCTTTATTAAAAGGTGAAAAATAAAGTAGCAGTTTGCAGTAACAGTCTGGCTACAAAAGAAAGAAAATAGAGAATGTGTCGTACCACTATCGATTTCATCAATTAGCAAGGGTTGAAACCAAAGCATGAATTGATGACCAAATGTGTCTACACTTTTCATCAAAACAACAGTAACCCCTCCCCCCCCCCCCCCCCGAAAAAAAAAATCATTTCCCCTCCCTCTTCTGTAAACATAGCTATCATTTATATGTTGAAGCATCTCTGTAGAATTTTGCTTGCATACCATTTTCATCATAATTCAAGAAACACAGAGAAAACTTCAGGTAGCTCTTTAACATGTGCGTATTTGAGTTTAGGTATGTGTACACACACAGAATTGAGTAGAGGCACAAGAAAGTGCGCACTTAACACGCACATGCATGCACACACACTGACCTGGAAGATGAAAACCATTCCCATCCGTGAATGAGAAGGTAGTGTAGAGAGATTTGAACTGGAAACCCCAGGACTGCTGTGAGTAGCAGTGTCAACAAACCCTTAGGGGATGTAAACTGTTTTCGGTTTTAAGGTTGTTTTTTTTGCACTGCAACTGTTGATAAATCTGGAAGTTTGAAACTGGTCAGTGTACGTGCCTTTTCCTCAGACACTTTTCAACACAGTCGTTGACATTGAAGATTCTGTTTGTTTTTCAGTCACGTATTCACTGATTTTATGTTGTTTAACGTTCCGCCATCTCTCAAGGTCAGTCTGAATGGTGCTGCAGGCTTGTTACCAATTGTTGAAGAAGTTGATTGAAGAGTGTATGATGAATGATCCGCATGGTTTTAAATTACCACTTCATTGAGTTGTTTTAATTAACAAGATTTCTGACTTTGTTGTGTTGTTGTTGTTACAATGTATTTTGCTTTTAAAAATCAGTGACAATTTTTTTGGTTTTGTATTTTTTAATAGATAGATAGAAGCTTGTTTTAACCAAAAAAAATTAGTCTAGTGTTTTAAAACTTTGTATTAGGTTTTTTTGTTGCATTTTTTGTATCTGTGTTTTGTTGCAGTTGGACTAGTAGATTTAGACAATCACAAATTGAATGAGTAAAGGCCTAAATGTTTGTTAGTTTTGTTGTTTGTTTGTTTTGTGTTTTTTTTTTTTTTAGAAAGGCCCAGTTGTCCATTTTTTGTTCTGTCTTGTTTGAAGAGTTTTTAACAATAAAAAGGTCTTTTAACAAATATCAATTTCTTGTTTTGTTTTGCTTTGTTTTTGAGTCTCTAAGAACATATATGCATTTAGTGTGTGGCTTTGTGTGCGAGTTTTAGTTTGCTGACTTGTGTGCAATTTATGAATGTGATCCACTATGAATTACTTCAATGTAAAATCATCAGAATCAGAAGCACTTTATTATCTCAGATGACCAAATGCGCGTGTGTGACACACGCAGAACACTTTCACACTTAAATCCTGTTCCACGCGTTTTTGTAAGAGTAGGCCCATTGTTCCTGGTGGTAACAGATGACATTTACAAACTGCATACACACGGAAACTGTGTAAAAAAGCACAATTGCTATCCCATTATCCTCAGTAAAAGAATAAAATTTAAAAAAAAATAAAAATAAAATTTGCTGTTCATGGGTGAGAATGTGTTTGAATCTCCCATGTATTTCTTAGTACACAATTTTCCATTCAAATCAGATCCCACTTAAAAGTTTATGATGTATGAACTCACAAATTCTTTTTCTTCTTTATCGAATGCTCAGACAGCAACTACTGTTTGCTGTCGTATGAGCGAAAATGTGTTTGCACTGCCATTAAGTGCCTGACAAGTCAGACCCAGCACATCCGACTTTGGCTTGGGAGAGAATTGTAACCTTTTAAGTCTTTCTTGAAAAAAAAAAAGGCAGGAGAATGGACCAAGAAGCAGAAAAAAAAACAAAGAAGGAGGTGACGGAAGAAAAGGAACAATGAAGAAACAATAGAAAGGGGTAGAAAAGAGGGAATTCCTAGTACAAAATTTCCAGAAGGTGGAGATGCTATTTATAATGACAGGCCCCTGGTTTCCCCACAGGGAGAGCTTCATATTAACACATTTCACATGTCAAATGACTATGTTCATATAAACAGGGGGGGGGGGGTGACAGGGTAGCCTAGTGGTACAGTATTGGGCTCATGATCTAATGGCCCAGAATAGATACCACCACAGAGGCCCCATTTTAGGAATTTTACCCCTGGAGTTAACATCAGTACTAACTCCATCCCCCAAAAGTTCTTCAATAAGACTATAAACCAAGGTAAAAACACCAAAACCCCCACATAAACAAGGTCTTGGTGAAGGATGCAGAACATGCGCACATGTTGAAAGCCTGTTCCGCTTTCAAAGAGTAGACCATTTAGTGCGGAAGGAATGGATGACAAAATTACAAAGAATGCATGCACACAGTGTGTGTTTAGACACAATCCCTGAAGTTGGAATTGCGGATATCTTAATGGTGGGTAAAACATTTCATGTGTATATACACAAAATCTGATCATTTGTGAACCTTAAAACTCCAGCCAAGGAACAGAGAAAAAAAACAAACATATAAAACATCTCAAAACTTTTCTCATCTCCCGTAGTTTTTGAGGAGTTGTCACCCTAATTTTTTCAGGCTATATTATTTCTTTAGACAAGTTGAACCTGGCTGAGCCATCCCACTTCAGGTACTGGATGTATGCTGGGTATGTTGTTTCCCAGATGCCGTGCCAAACTCAAACCTCAACTTTATAGATCCCTGAGACAGAAGTCCGTGCATTTTTTAAAAATCCATTCTGCAATCTCTGAAGTCGGAGAGCAGCTACCTTAATGCTAAAAGTGTATTGAATAGCAACCAAAAGACACCAAAAATATGCAGGTGTTCAGCCTAAAAGCAGCATGATCATCAGTGGCTTCTAACACATGCACATGTATGTACACCCAAACACACAATATTCACACACACCCATTCACACCACTCACAAACACACACACACGCACGCACCACACACACACACACACACACACACACACCACACACCACACACAAACACACACCCACACACACACACACACACACACACACACACAACACACCAGGGTTCGAACCACCACCAAGACATTCACTCAAGGAGATTTCTCCCCAGGAGTTAACATCAGGGCCAACTCCACTTCCCTGAAGTCCTGTGTGCGAGGTTCCAGTGTGCGAACACACGCATGCAGAATGTGTTGTACTCTAATCAAAACCTATTCCACCTTTTGGAATAGTAAGCCATTGTGTGCTGGTGTGAACAACAGCTGGGAAAATTATGACAAGCAGCACAGGCACTGAGGGACTGGATGCAAACAAAGAAACAAAAAAAAAACCCTACACATGATGATGAATGAAGTAATGACAGTCATGTTTTGAATGAGAGTTGGGAATCAGGGTATAAATGGGTTTGCAAATGACTCTGTGTTGTGTGTGGGGTGGGGGGGGGGGGGGGGGGGGGGGGGGGGGGGGGGCATGAAAGAGATCAAATAAAAATCAGGTTATTTCATTTCCAGGATGACGAATAGGCCTAAGCACTCACTACAGCCCCTTGTTGGAGTCAGGAAAGAGAGAACACACAAACTTTTAAGCGTTCTGCCACTGCTACACCTTCCACACTCAGACATTTCATTCATGTAAGCCCACGTCGGGGCGAAGCGATAGCATCGGCAGAAATTGGATTTAAAAAATAAAACCACCCAAACAAGCAAAAACCGCACTTCGCGGCGTTCTATCCAAGGGAACTACAAGGAAACTTAGGCCTAAGGGTTTGTTACTTCCCCTTAACGAAAGTTGTCTTGAATGTTCTACTTTTCGGTTTTTGTTGTGCGTATAATAGACCGTCATCATATCATTTACACTTTTATGCTGACGACTCGCAGATTCAAAGCAGTGACACACCTGAAAATCTTCCTTCTCTCTTGACAAATATGACCAGCTGCCTTCAAGACATCCAACACTGGATGATACAAAACAAATTACAACTAAATGCAGATAAAACCGAAGCCATGCTTGTTGGCACCAAACACAAACTCTCCTCTATTCCAACAACTTCAATAGAATTCGGCAATACGTCAGTTCCGCTATCCACTTCTGTGAAGTATCTAGGAGTCCTTGTGGACAACACTCTCTCCATGCAAAAATTCATTACCCAAACCTGTCAGTCATGCTACTATCAACTACGGCGTATTAGCGCAATTCGAAAGTACCTGTCCACTGATGCAACATCCAAACTCGTCACTTCTCTTATTCTCTCACGCCTGGACTATTGCAATTCTCTTTTGCTGGTCTGCCAGCATCATCCATCCACTCCCTTCAACATATATAAAACTCTGCAGCTCGTCTTGTCCTCAGAAAGAAAAAATCGAGCACATTACCCCTCTCTTGAAATCTCTCCATTGGCTGCCTGTACCACAGAGAGTAAACTACAAGATCAATACCCTCTGTTACAAATGTCTCCACAATACTGCACCCTCCTACCTCAGTGAATGTCTTCACTTGTACACACCTTCTCGCTCCCTCCCCTCGATCGGCAGATACTTTGTCCCTAAGAATACCCAGATTCAACCTATTCTACCGTTGGCCGCCGCTCTTTCTCTGTTTCTGGTCCATCGATCTGGACGACCTTCCTCTCTCCCTCCGCAAAAGTCTACTTATGACACTTTTAAATCCAACCTCAAGACACACTTATTCCAAACCTAAGTTTTCTCCTTCCGCTTCATCTCTTACCTGTCCCTGCCTTCAACATCCACCTGCCAAAGTGCATAATGTTTGTAGGTGTGCTGTGCCCGCGCGTGCCTTGTTGCGTGCGTGCGTGCGTGTGTGTGTGTACATTCGAATTTGTTAAAATTGTAAATTGTTGTTGATTGTGTGTTGTGTTGGTCGAATGCAAGCGCTTTGATTTGTTTTTACAAGATATAGCGCTATACAAATTCCATGTATTATTATTAGTAGTAAACTCCAGGGTAAAATCCCCTAAAATGGGTGCTTCTCTGGTGGCGCAATCCTTGGTCAATAGATCACGAGCCCTACGCTCTAACCACTAGGCTACTCCCGACCCCCATTCAACTGAAGCTAAGTTTCTCCTACCAAGCAACAGAACATAAGGAAAATGCTAAGTTCTGACAAGTGATTTTTATAGACAAAACGTGCTGAAGTGTTTCCATGTCAATTTTTTGCGTCACAGTTGGGCTTTGTACATGACGTAAGCAAACCCCGACCCCCTCTCCTAAATATCAACGACTAGCGTGATGCAACTGGCTTGTACAGCTGTAACAGCAATAACTTTAGTTGATTGTTCATTCAGTGTTCGTGTTTCTCTCTCTCTCTCTCTCTCTCTCTCTCTCTCTCCTCTCTCTCTCTCCTCTCTCTCTCTCTCTCCTCTCTCTCTCCTCTCTCTCTCTCTCTCTCTCAGTGTTAAAAAGATCAAGTTTTTACTTGGGGTTTTTGTTTGCTTGTTTTTAGCTTATTATTATTATTATTATTATATTATTTTTTTTTATTTTATTTTTTTTTTATTTTTTTTGGGGGGGGGGGGGGGGGGGTGGGGTTGGGGAGGGGTAGGCTAGTAGTTTACGAGAAACGACCACGTTTGGCCTTGGCTTTGTACTACACCCCGTGTGTGTGTGTGTGTGTGTGTGTGTGTGTGTGTGGTGTGTGTGTGCGCGCGCGCGCGCGCGTGCGTGCGTGCGTGCGTGCGCGTGTGTGTGTGTGCGTGCGTGCGTGCGTCTGTGTGTGTGTGTGTGTGTGTGTGTGTGTGTGTGTGTGTGTGTGTGTGTGTGTGTTTCATACGCCTTTGTAGTTTTCCTTGGTGGAAAGTAAATGAGCCATGGAAGAAGGCTGAAAACGATACTGCCTATCACGTTTCGTCTTTCTTTACGGTCTGTCTCCCATGATGTATTAGGGTAACATGAACATTCATCTACTTCATACTCATACGGAATTTGTGGAGAGATTCCTAACACAATGACAATGCTGGAAGTTCTAACACTAGGCCCCCTACAAGCAAGTGGACAGAGATAGGCCTACTTCATTCATGGTCTTTTAAAAGAAAAGTTTATTTTTAAATTCTTTTATTTCGAGGATAATGGAATAAGCACTCATGTATGTGCTTTTAATTTATTTTTTTTTTACATTCAGTCCCTGTAGTGTGTGCAGTTTTGTCAATTTTGTCATCCGCCCACCGGCACAATGGCCTACTCTTCTGAACAGTGGAACAGGTCTTAAACGTGTGCGCAAGATGTTGAAGTTGCTTGTTACCGTTTTGAACCTCTGCAGTCCATGGTGATTTTTGTTGTTCTTTATTTTATTTTATTTTTTTTTTGCTGCCTCATCTCCCGTGACATTCCCGTCCTGATGTTCCCCGCCGCTCATTTCAATCTTCCGCCACAGCCATACCCAGAATTGTTATGTCAAATCGTGAGGGTTGGAAGTCCACAGGGAGCCCATCAATATTAGGCCGCCGTTGGGCCACCGAGTTGGAGGGGCCCTGCACTTCTGCTGAGTCACTTTGGTGGTGTTCAGTGGTGCCTGTTTTTAGCTAACATACGCAGGACACCACCTACTAAGCCCCCTTACTAACGACAGTATTAGCTCAATCGCACGAGCCAGACTAAGGAGTCGACAACCCAAGACCACCCCAACGTCCCCCCCCCCCCCCCCCCCCACCCCCAACAACCGTTCCCCGTAAACCTCCAACCCAAAGGCTTTGACACAAACTCACCACAGGCACAGAAGTGTTAAGCTATGGGAAAACCGAATCTGAGGTCAAGCATGGTGAATTAATAATAAAGACCCCTCCCCCCCCCCCCCCCCCCCCGAAATCCCAATGGTAATTTTATGAGTAGATATGCACATTTTGTTTTGTGTGATTACATGATATCCGTCTTCTCCATACAATAGCATATAAAAATGAAATCAGCAGTCTGCAAATATCTCCCAATCTCTTGGGTGGGAGTCCATCGTCGACGTCGAACGCTGAGACAGCAACTATTGTTGTCTTATATGAGCGAAATTCATTGCGCTGCCGTTAACAAGTCCCAGCATATAATCTAACTGTGGACAGAGAATACAAAAAAAAAAAAAAAAAAAGGCGGCTAGTTCACAAGTTGACACAGTGAGATTCCGACGGGTCACTTAAAAAATATCGCTTTTTTTAAAGCTACCAAGCTTTCCAACTGAGCACAATGTTTTGACCTACAGTTTCTGTCTGTGTGCTTATGAGCGTGTGCGCGTGCATGTGCTCGCTCACGGCCAATTAATAAGCATTTCCTTCCGTATGTCAGCATTTTGTCTGTTCTCCCCGGTTTGTGTACGTGTGCTCGAGTAATAATGTATAATTTCGAAGAATCAATGGACAAGGGTGCTTTCATTGAAAATATAAAAGTATACATACTAGGAAGTTGAATGAATAATCTGGGGATACAGTGTCAGGGTATTAAAAAAACAACCCGATTTCAAACATATAATAATCTTTGCTGAAATATCATTTTTCGGGTTTATCTAATTAACTCCCCTGAAACGGCGGCCTTTATGAATTTTAGTAGTAGCAAAGAAGGCCACAGTGTTCTTGCCAAGGGAAGTAATCCAAAGGGACGCGTCGACAAACTTATGAAATTTAGTAGTTTTAAAGAAGGCAACTGTGTTTTTTTTTCTGTCAGGGGAGGGAATCTAAGCGTCGCTTTATCAGCGCGAAGTGTGCCGTCAGGCAAAGACACATAAATATTGATAATGAAAATAAATAAGAGATCGTGAACCTTTTTTTTTTTCCAGATCCTATCACCCCAAGATTTTAAAAATATTGTACAAATTTCAGTTCTTTCTACCATTGATTATTTGTAATAATCTGAACAGGGGTGAGGAGAGAGAGAGAGGACTGGCATGCAGACCGGTACGAGTCGCGCACACCCTACAATTAAGTCTAGTCTCTTCTACTGTTATATAATTGAACACTTCTTCCCTAGTAAAATAATCACAAGAAGGAGGGTAGCAGATGGTTAAGACGCTCACCCACCCAACAAGTAAATCGTGAGATCCACAGCCCTCTTCCCGCTGACGAAAATATCGAATTGAGTCAAAAAGTCCATCGGCTCCCTGTGCGAACGCGTACAGAACATCTTGCTCACACGTTAAAAACCATTCTGCATTTTGTGCCAGTAGGAACGGATGACAACTTAAAAACAAACAACAACAACAAAAATAATAAATAATAACAACGCGTGCAGACATCTCCGAAGTAGGAACGTGACCACCTTATCCCTGGGTTAAAAACTGTGGCATACACAAAATCTCCCTATTGGTGAACCTAGGACTGAAAAGAACCAAGCCTCACCCAATACAACCTAATTATGGTTTGTTTATAACAAAATTGACAACACTGACAAAACTGCACACACCTGGCGACTGGATGTATACAAAAAAAAAGCCCATGAGTGCTTATTCCATCATCCTTGAAATAAAAGAAAAAATAAATAAAAATAAAATAAATAAATAAGAATATAACTCAACCGACCACAAGGGCCATACCAGGACCAGCTGTCACCTGGTAAGAGGAGAAAGCAAGCAGAGAAAAAGAAGACTTGATGAGGAGCTGATAACAGACAACAGATCCTGTTGACAAAGGGAACAATCCAAAGAAACAGGGTGGGTAAGAGTGAAGATGGGGAAAGAGACAACGAAGATGAAAATGTGACTAGACCATATAGTTTTCCGAGTTTTTTGGCCAAAAAATACAGGAGAGTGAATCACAGTGGCAGAAAATAGAGAAGGAGGAGACACCAGAAAGAGGAGGTGCATGGAAGAAATAAAGAGAGGCATAGAAAAGAGGAAATTCTTAGCCTAGAATTTCCAGAAGATGGGGATACTATATATACTGACAGCCCCTGGTACCCCCCCCCCCCCCCCCCCCCCCCACACACACACACTCAACTGTACAGGAGAAAACCAAGGGAATGCTGGACTTGATACTTGTGCTGGCTTGACTGCAGGAGTTGCTAGAAAGAAGTCTTTGTCAACGTCCAACCACCACCTAGGGACTCCATTCCGGATTTTCTTCATCCTTGATCATTTACTTCCATAGCCTTGACTATGCCTGGTTATGGCTGCAAGGCAGTGGAGGTTTTAAGTCGGGTTTCCTTTCTTCTACACGCACTGCCTTCCAAGGCTAAGTCACACAGGAAGGCCGGGGGTTTGATTTGGGTTGTCAGAGGCTATTTAAGACACAGGTGGTCGTTGAGGTTATTTTACAGTCCAAGTGGAAGTATTCTGATTTAGGGACTGTGGCTGTAGGTTAACCCACTTGGGCATCTCAGGCCATCCCCCCCCCAAAAAAAAAGAAAAAGAAAAAAAAAAGGCACACTTCTTTAGCCCTCTACCATTGGATTCTCTGAACACAAATTGCCCCTAGATTTCACATTTCATCACGAAATCGGTCAGGCACACATGCTCGCTTGCCTTTTCCTCCTTTTAAGTAGCTACCAGCAGCTATAATTACTTCCAGCTCTCACCACAGGATTTGTGCATGTGGCCTGATAGAGCTTTGGCATGTGGTAGCAATCAGTGAAGACACTGTCTGATGGAAAAAAACTACTGTGTGTAAATACTGACTAATCCCGGTTCAGGATTCGGGGGGGGGGGAGGGGCAATTATTCAAACCCAGCAAATCCCCCTTGGGGACTAAGAGGGTTTAAAAGCAACAGGCCCAGGCCCATGTAAGCACAAGAGCACTGCACAGCACAGCCCAAGCTCACACATGACTACACATTACATATTTAAGAAATATGTCCCAGGGAATTCATTTACAGGTAGTGGAGGCTTGTTCCCACTCCCTGGTTATGAAAGCCTTTCCATTACTTACACACACTGCAGATACTACCCCCCCCCCCCACCCTTTCACACACACACACACACACACGACTCAAGATTTCAAAATTTAATTATTTTATCCCTTCTTGGGGTATGGTGAATTACAAACAAATGTAACAGGAGAATAAACCTTACAGCATTGAAAAAAAAAAACCCACAAAAAAAACTATCAGTACCAGCAGGAATTGAAAAACAAGTGTACAATAAAGAAAAAAAATGTGGTAAGATAATAGGCAAAAAAACACTAAACAAAAACAACAACAAAAACCCATCCAAATATCTGAACAAAACCATGCCAACATTTTTCCATGCTGTTTTTGTAGAGGTCGCGAAAAAGATTAACAGATATACTGAAAAATTATGGAAGATGACAATAACAACTTTTAAGAAATAAGGGCATAGCTAATCGATTTTGACAAAGTCAGCAGAACTTTTCGAGATTAATACTCTCTCTCTCTCTCTCTCTCTCTCTCTCTCTCTCTCTCTCTCTCTCTCTCTCTCTCTCTCTCCTCTCATCTTCATCTCTCTCTCACACACACACACACACACACACACACACACACACACACACACACACACACACACACACACACACACACACACACACACACACACAGAGAACGTGGGAACAGATGACAAAATTTACAAAACAGCATACACATGGGGACTGGATGTCAAAAAAAAAGGACAAGAATGCTTATCCCATTATCCTTGATATAAATACATCTTACAACAAAAAGAGAGAGAGAGAGAGAGAGAGAGAGAGAGAGAGAGAGAGAGAGAGAGAGAGAGAGAGAGAGAGAGAGAGAGAGAGAGAGAGAGAGAGAGAGAGGTTAATTTACTGGGATTTACATGTACATAGTTGGTAAAAGTATTGAAGCATTTAAATTTTAACGTCTTTGAGTGGTGGAAGAGGTCCTTTCATCTGATAAAGCATCACTAAAGTTCTGCAAAGATAAATAAACCAAACCGGATTATGATTACAGCAGTGACTATTGAAAAACAATAGAGGAATTCATGGAACTACAGTGGAATTAAACAGCAGTGACAAAAAATCCCAACCACATTCTGAAAAAGAAATAAGTGAGGAAACCAGCAAAACAGAAACATACCAATGACTTTTTGAAAGCAAAGCACATGTGGATTACTGGATGGATGGATACTTGTGCATTATCACTCATCTATTAATAGTATTATCAGTTATGAGGAGAGGGGGAGAAGGGAGAGTGCTCTGAGGATTAGAAGTAGTAGGTAAAAGGTAAAGGAGTCCCACAACCTGTGTGGTCATAGGGAGTGAGGCATCAGAGACCTCAGCTTCTCTAGGGGCCAGCATGTTGATGGCGGTGCCCATCTCCTCTCCCTCGCTGCTTTACCTTCCCAGACCCTGAAGAGGGCAGGTACCCATTTACAGCTGGGTGAACTGGGGGAACTGTACTGAAGCAAAGGCTTGCAAACGGTCACCCATCCAATTGGCAACCACGCTCGATGCTGCTTAACCTGGCTGGGGGAAAGCGAGCGCTCTGACCACTGAGCTATCCCACTTGTAAGCAAATATACACTTTTTAACACTACAGAAAAAAATCTAATTACAGAAGCATAGCATATGTGATATTGCAGTCACCTTGAATAACAAGAATGTCTTTCTTGGGAATTTGATGTAGAACCCCTTGTAGTTGGTCATAGAATTCTTCTATTTCTTCATCTGTGCTGTCTGATGTAGGGGCGTATGCCTGTACTACTGTGATATTGAAGGGGGTTGCTCTCAAGCGGATGGTAACAAGTCTGCTGGACACTGGCTGACAGCTTCTGACGGTGTTCATGATGTCCTTGTAAATGAGGAACCCCACGCACTGTTCATGCTTATCCTGTTTTCCTCTGAAGTATATTTTGTGGTTTTCCTGGGTGGTTGTTTTTCCCATGTTTTTCCACCTTACTTCACAGAGCCCAAGGATGTGCCATTGGTAGCTGGCCATCTCACGTGTTAGTTCTTCCACTTTGCCTGTGGCTCTTTGTTAGTGTTTGTACACTCCAAGTGCCAACGGTGATGTAGTTCTTGGCACAGATTTTGCTGCGTTGTACATGAGTAGCATACTTTCTACCTATCTCCTGATGTGCAACAGAAGGCACGGTCCTTGGTAACCCGGGCGATGGCCGATCCAGAATGCCAAGATAGGAGATGCTCACAAAGATTGGGAGGGCGGCACTTGTGGACGACACTGCAACAAAGAAACAAATGAAAGTGGCATGAGACTCCTGGAGTTTGCCAGTAACAACAATCTCCAGCCAGTGAATACACTTGGCCCCCATAAAAAATCCAGAAGATGGATGTGGCATAGCCCAAATGGTGAACACCACAACCAAATAGATCACATCATGGTGAAGACATAATTTAGGTCTTGCCTAAATACTGCACAGACAAGGAGCTTTCCAGGAGCGGACATAGGGAGTGACCATGATCTTGTAATGATGACATTCTGACTCAGTCTAAAAAAAAAAAATTCACAAGCAGAGCAACATCAGGATCAAGTTTGACCTTGAGAAACTGAAGGATCCAGAGATAGCAGACATTTTTCAGGCAAGGATAAGTGGGAAGTTTGCAGCACTTACTCTGATAGACTCAGATAATATGGATATAGATACCTTGATGGATGGTTTCAACATAGCAGTGACTGAAACAGCAAGCGAACTTCTTGGCAAACATCAACCAGTCAAAAAACCTTGGGTCACATCTAACATCCCACAACTATGTGACAAACATAGAAAGTTAAAGAAAAACAATGAAACAGAAGATAGAGCAGAACAATATAGGGCAATCAACAAAAGAATCAAGAAGTCCATGACAGAAGCAAAGGAGAAATGGATTGGTGAACAGTGCCAGGACATTGAAGAAACTTCAAGAAAAACAACTGCAAGAAAGCATATCAACTGGTGAAAGACCTGACTGGCACAAAAACAGGGAAGAGGCTCAACAATCCCAAGGCAAAAATGGGAAGTGCCTCACAGATGACCAGGATAGTCTGGACAGAATACTGATCTGACCTGTATAAATACAAAACCACAGGAGATCCAGAAGTCTTCAATGTCCCCACAAGCACAGATACAACAGCCACCCTATCCTCCAAGAAGAAGTGGAAATAGCAGTCATATCACTGAAAAAGGGGAAGTCAGCAAGGGCTGACAACATTCCAGCTGAGTTGGTTCAAGCTGGAGGGAAAGCCATGATCAATGCTCTACTAAAAATCTGCAACAAGATCCGGCAGACAGGAAAATGGCCAACACCATGACACAGTCACTCATCATCACCCTCCCCAAGAAAGGAAACCTTCAGCAGTGCCAGAATTACCACACAATCAGCCTCATATGCCACTCAAGTAAGGTCATGTTGAAGATTATACTGAACAGACTGAAGCCACAAGCAGAGACCATCATTGCTGAGGAACAAGCAGGTTTCAGAGCAGGGCATAGTACAATTGAACAGATATTCAACCTCAGAATACTATGTGAGCGGTACCTTCAACACCAACAAGATCCCTACCATGTATTTATTGATTTGAAGAAGGCATTGACAGGGTGTGGCATGCAGCTTTGTGGGTAACCATGAATTAGTACAGCATCAATGTAAACCTTATCAGAGTCATCAAACAGCTGTACAACAAGGCCATCAGTGCAGTGTACTACAACAGCAACATTGGAGAGGGTTTCGAACAACAGGTAGGCCTAGCCTAGATTTTGCTGGGAGATCGGTTTGTAGTTCAAAATGGCCGCTAGCGAGACATGTGTCATAAATGTCATTTTATCTCATTTTATGAATGCATGTTTTCAGTAAATACTTCCAAAGCTACATCATTTTCATTATTAACAATTCCTCTTTAGTTAATATAGGCCTAGGCTGGACAGATCTTTTTTCTTGAAAGAGAAGGAAAGGTTCAAGTTTTAGTGTTGCTTCCGAGACTGGAATTTACGGGGTAGGCTAGGCTAGGCCTATCCTATAGGCCTAAGCCTAAATAAAACCAAAACAAAACAAAAAGGTCAACGATGGTCAGTGGAACAACATATTACCAACCCTCACAACGAACATGTGCCAACTACACTTGTACACATTATTCGCTATTCCGATAAACAACACTCTCGACACTTCCTGTGTTGTTTCCGGTAACTCTCATTGTGCCCTCTGACTTCGGACCTCAAAGACAATATCACTTGGCCGTCTTATATAGTGCTTCCATTGTAGATCAGCTAGCATATGGTTTTTAGTTTATACATTTAGAAATCACATCTTTTTCGGTCTTTGAAAAGACACTTAACCACTTGTTTATATACTATTATAGAGATCATGCTTTGTGTCATTTTGTTGCTTAATTACTCGGTGGTTTTATATACTCAACAGAATACTGAGTGTTTTTTAACTATGATATTTCACCCAGAATTTGCAGTAAAGGGGGGTAACTGTTCTTTCATATTTTGTCAGTTTCTTTTCACATTCTTTGATTGTCAGTTATTTTCCTTTACTTGAGCAATTAATTATGTAGTCAAGCCACAGTATTGGATAAAAAAAAATTACCTGTTGCTTTTACTTGCTAATCTATATTGAATAAGAGGAGAGGAGAGAGAGGAAGAGAGAGAGAGAGAGAGAGAGAGAGAAGAGAGAGATGAAGGAGAAGAGAGAGAGAGAGAGATTGATTGATTTGATTTGATTTATTCTTTTATATCGAGGATAATGGAATAAGCACTCTTGTGCTTTTTTACATCCAGTCCCGTGTGTATGTAGTTTTGTAAATGTCATCTGTTCCCACCGGCACACGAATGGCCTACTCTTACGAAAAGCGGAACAGGATTTACGTGTGCGCAAGATGTTCTGCATGCGTTCGCACACGGGGCCTCGGTTTAAAGTCTCATCCGAAGGACTTTTGGAAGAGTGGAGTCAGCACTGATGTTAACTCCAGGAGAAAAATCTCCTCCACCGGACTCGAACTGGAGTCGTCAAATTGCGAAGAGAGAGAGAGAGAGAGAGAGAGAGAGAGAGAGAGAGAGAGAGAGAGAGAGAGAGAGAGAGAGAGAGAGAGAGAGAGAGGTGTGTGGTGTGTGTGTGAAAGTCAATGTCAAAATTTATTCCATATGGTACATTGAGTAAGCAATAAATTAGCTTTTTTTCATCAAGCCATCTCTCTAAAAAATAAAATACCCCCCCCCCCCCCCCCCCCCTAACCAACAACAACAAAACAACTAAACAAAAAAAACAGCAAACAATCTAACAAAAATGAAACAAATGTATGTGTATCTGTGTCTGTTTCTGTGGATATGTCTGTGTGAATGTCAAAGACAAGTCAAATGTCAAAGTCAAAATTTCATTTCCAAATGGTACATTGAGTAAGCAATACATTTGCTTTTTTTTCATCAAGCCATCTAGAAAAAAAAATCCCCCAACTGAATCAACCACAAAAAAGACAGAAAAAAATTTAAAAAAAGAAGACAAGCAAGCAAAAACCAAGAAAGTTTTGAACAATATGTAACTTGTTTTACTTATCAAAATCAAATTTTGGACAAATGTTTTGGAAACATTTCAGATGCATCTAAATCTGTTGCTCTATCACCCCTGGGTACATCAGACCACAACAAATTCTATTTCCTGTCTGCATACAATCCCCCCCCCAAAAAAAAAACAAAAAAAAACAACCAAACTGACCCTATTGTGAAAAAAAAAAGAGTGAATGTGTGGATGCATGACAGTGTGGAAGAGTCGAAAGGCTGCTTTGAGTGTACAGGCTGGTACATACATGCGCACACATGCACACATTGTTATTTTAAAATGTTATTTTAAAAACATCACTAAATGCCAAACAAACAAGTTATATCAGGTTACAATATCACCCATGCTTTTACATTCATAAACAGAAAACAAAACAAAAATTTAAGTCAGGAATAAAACACCCAAAATTGTATATCTATACCATGACATTCAAACAAACCAAAAAAATTAGACTAATGAATCAACAATAATGATATTGATAATAATGTTACAATTATATGATAAATCACCCATCACCACCGAGAGCAATAACACAACAATAACTAAAATAGCTTTGAAAAGAACCAGGGGAGGGGGGGGGGGGGTTAAGGAGGATGGGAAGAACACAACAATCAGAGAAACAAAAGTAATGATACAAAAAACAGTTCATAAGAAAACAAGCACACCTAAATAATTTTGTTTAAACTCACAGTCTACTAGACTATCAAACCAAAACAATTATTTATCTATCCATCTATCCCTTAGTCTGGTGACCATGGGGGCACCCCTGAAGACTTGACAACCAGGTCCCTCCATTCTTGTCTCTGTTCTGCCTTTCTCAAAATTTGGTGAGTTCTAAGCCTGTCCATTCGCTGATGTTGTCCTCCCATCTCTTCCTCGGTCTACCTCTTTTTCTTTCTCCCTAGACAATGCCTTGCAGTATTGTTTTTGCAAGTGCTTTCGATCTTGTGACATGCCCGTACCATTTAAGTTTATGCTTCTTTACGATTGATAGATAATTTTTGTAGGGACCAATGGTTTGCTGGATTCAGCAAAACAATAATAATAGCATTAATAATCCCATTACTAAGAACATCCAAAGCAACATTCATGATAAAACCTATTAAATTGAATAAAAGAAAGACAGAAAGAACAAAGACATGGAAAAAATAAAATGACAATATCACCACATCAACTACTTGCTTTTCTCCTTTCCACAGTCGTTAAATTTGCAAATTATGCACATCCTTATATAGATTACACAAAGGTTTTCATTAGCATCAACAATAGCTTAAAAAAGTCGATCTCTCTTCACCCTCTCTTCTATGTACACACATAGCACGCAACAGTGCTATATAATCATATTCATGTTTTGTCCCTAGGAGCATGGCTTCAGTTTTATCAGCATTCAGCTGTAACTTGTTTTGAATCATCCAGTTTTGAATTTCTTGAAGACAGTAGGACATATCTGTCAAGAGGGAAGGCAGATTTTCAGAAGTTTCACTACTTTGAATTTGAGAACTGTCGGCATGGAAATGATGATTCATCTGATGACAGTTTATTATAGATGAAAGTGGAGCAGTGTAGACAGGGAAAAGAACTGGTCCTAGAACTGAACCCTGTGGGGCTCCACATTCAAGTTTCACAGGTTTTGATTGAATTTTGTTTACGATAACTGTCTGGAATTGGTCCCTAAGGTACGACCAAAACCACTATGCATTTAATACTAAATGTTTTTTAAGTCAGGAAAGAAGAATTGAGTGGTCTATAGTGTCAAAGGCTGCAGATAAGTCCAGAAGGGTCACAAGGGAGATTTTTCCAGCATCAGATGCAAGCAGAAGTGTATTTAAGGTGTGGACTACCATGGTTTCAGTGCTGTGATTAGAACAATAGGCAGACTGAAAAGGAGGAGGCAGACAATTGGAATAAAGGTGGCTGTTGAGCTGTTTCAGAACAACTTTCTGAAGTGCTTTGGAGATAAAAGGTAGGTTAAAAACCAGTCTATAATTCTTTAGAATTATCTTGAACTTAAAGTGAATGTTATCAGGTTATTGAAATGGTCTTTAAAAAAAAAAAAAATGTCTTCACCAGTCCCCTCATCAGTCCCTTTATGCTGTTCATGTCCTCCCCTGCCAAATGTGTCGTCTTCACCTTCTTTGTGAGACATGTTGACACTGCTCTCATAGTTATCAGGTATGCCTTCAGTGTCCTCTACTGTATTTGTATCTTCTTTGTCATTGTCTTCTTCAATGTTCTCTACTGTATTTGTATCTTCCTTGTAACTGTCTTCTTCATTGTTCTCTATTGTATTGATCTTCTGTAACTGTTCATTGCCCTCTATCAGGCTTATCTCTGTCACTGTCTTCAGTTTCATCTACTATGGTCCTTTGTCTTGTCATATTGACATCTTCACTAGGAAGATGATGTGTCACACCAAGTCTCCTGTTTCCCTCAGTGTGCCTCTTTCATGGTCGCTGACATGACATTCTGTGGCTGTGCCTGCAATGTACTTTCTATTTTGCCGCTGACCATAGACACACACTTCCAGATTTGCGGCTTTGACCTGGAGATATGGCGATCTGCTCCCATCTTTCACAAAGACAATTCTTCTGCTGGGCTGGGCTGTTCTCCCTTGTTTTGCGCTTCACTGTAGGAGTAAGGTCGGACTGACTGGAACACTGCCCTCCTCTTTTCTGTTTGCTCGGCCAGCAGGATTTCTCTGCATTCTTTGCTCCCTGTCCCTCACTGCAGTGTAGGGGTAGCTAACAGGCTGCCCTCTGTTTGCTGCCTGGACCCCCTGATGTAGCTGTGGTGACACGCTCTGTCGGGGCTGCCTTGGCCATGACGTGCCGCCCTGCAGCTGACCCTGAGGACTGTCTTCCCGATGGCGTGAATAAAACCTGCCTTGCAGTGTCTTTTGCTTCTCCAACTGGCTGCTGTTGAAAGAAACAGTATCTGCTGTTCTGTTGAACCTGCCATCTTGAACTGGGAGCCAGTGTTCTTGAGCATGAGGTGATTGGCGGAAGTGTCCCTTTTTCCCTCATGGAGTGATGGAGATGGCTTCTTATCCCTGACATGCAGCTTTCCATAGCGATAGAAGGCAATTTGTCCCTGCCCCAATGCCAATCCACGGTTTCTCGCTGGTGTATGGTAAGGTCTGAAGCTACTTTGATGCCACTTCCTCTGAGGTTATCTCATAGCTCCCGGTCTCCCAATATGGCCATCTTGTCTGACCATCTGCAGAAGTGGACAATGATGGGTCATAGTTCTCCTCTCCAAGAGCATGGTCTTCCAACTTGATATGTCTTGAAATGTCTTCTTGAGGCCAATTCATGTAAGGGGCATGGTCATTGAGAATATCGAGAACATACTTAGCAGTTATGTATTCAGTTTCACCATCAAGTTCTTGCATATTGATGAACTTCACATTACATGCTTTGGTAGCTTGTTCTGTGGATTCAACTTCTCTCTCAACAGCTTCAAGTCTGAAGAATAAGCTCCCTGTCCTATCGGATTTCTTGAATGTCTTTTTTCTGTTGTACAATATATTCCTTCAATGTATATATATTTCTTTGAAGAAGCTCAAGATTCTAGTATTGAGATTTTGAAAATTTTCTTCAATACTACTTTTTATGCCATTTGTGTGCAAATGGAATCCAAGTTCAATCTGTGTAAGACGCCAGTCAAGCATTTGCAGTAGGCCTATACCTGCTGGGGGTGGTAAGAATTCGTGCTGAGACATTTCTTTTTCCACTTGCAATACCTGTGCCCAAATAACTTGGATTTCTTCCACTTACAATACTTGTGTCCAGTGACTTCTTTTCTTCCTCCAATACCTGTGTTTAGCAACACTGCACTTAATGCTTGTGTAAAACCAAAGTCAAAAGGGAAAAATCTCCTACTGTTATGGAGTGCTGTCCCTTGTTTTCAGTGCAGGCTGCTCTAGCATAATTTACAACACTGCAGTGCAATACACATGCCGGTAGGATGACACACCTGTGGTATTTCTGGACAGATTTGATTTTTATTCATGGTTACATGTCCTTCTTTAATTCATAGTATTAATAAAATGTTAATTGTTCCTTTATGACTGACATTTTCAGTAATCAGACATCACCATCAGTTGCACGCATGCAGAACTACACAACTACAAAAAAATCTCCAAATTTGAAGAGGAAAAGAGTCCATTTCCTAACATTTAGAGGAGCACTTTGAACTCATGTCCACCTTTCAAAATTTCAAGAGAAAGCCCCCCCCCCCCCTCTCTCTCTCTCTCTCTGGGGGGGGGGGGGGGGGGGGACTCAAAGTCAAGTTAGTATATTTGCACTTTCTGTGCTGGAGAGCAAGAGATCTAGATCTAGATGAGATGGGACTGAAAGCCAATATCAGTCTTGTTTTTCTCCTCGAGGGGGGGGGGGGGGGGGGGGGGGGGGTGCTAACTGATGGAGGTCTTTCTGAAGAGTTTAACATGACATTATGTATTCTCAATCCAGCTTTGATTTGTTTGCAATTCGCTAACAATTAGTTTTTATTTTATATTACCAGTCAGAGTTAGCACATCTTCCTCTAGTGAGACAATGTTCTTTTCATTTTTGATACACACTACACAGTCCATAGTTTACGGCATGTTCTCAAGCCAGGGCCATTTGTCATGCCAGATCTGCAAAACCCTCTTGAAAACTCTTAGGTCTACCACCTCTGAACCCTGCTGGGACATGGCTTCTTCGGCTAGCCTATCTCCTTAATCAATCTCTTTTGTCACAATGACGTCACTTGTTTCAGGAGTGCAAGGTTTCTTGGAAAATGACGTAATAACGTAAACGAGTACGAATTAAAGTCTAGTGTGGGCATGCATTAATACTCACCTTCTGACAGATGGTGGCGATTCATCCTTACAAAATGGTTCAGTTGTTTTTTTTAAATCGATGCAAAAAAAAAAAAAAGCCTATAAAGTTGGCAAAAATGCAGAGCGAGGGGAAATAAACTTTGCAGGCACGGAAACGGAAAAAGGAAGAACATCCTTGACACTGCAGATAAATCGTCCTTGACATTGCCGACAGCCTAGCAGACAACACATTCAGCCAATCAGAAACGGTAGGCTATACTATAGCCTAGGCCTAGGCCAAAGAGCCGCATTCAGATTTCGCATTGTAGCCCAGCCTTGCCCTGGCCTAGATAAAGCAAGGCTATCCTAAAGCGTCGATAGACTAAGCTATCATCCCTCAGTAACGAACCAACGAACGAAGACACGCTTTGTGCTTTACAGTCAGTTCGTGTTGGAGTAAGCTGCAGTCTGCTCAGCCACGATGCCACTGTTGGCGATCAACACCAATCTCCCGGCGTCAAAAATCCCTCAAGATTTTTTGAGCAAAACGACAGCCTTGCTTGCAAAGGAACTTGAAAAGCCAGAATCGGTGAGTGGACCCTTTATCGTATTAAAACCTCACCCTAGCGTTAGGCAGCAGAAGCATCTATCTAGCCTAGCATCATTGAGCTCAACATACGAGCACGCACGCACGCGCGCGCGCGCGCGCACCACACACACACACACACACACACACACACACACACACACACACACACACACACACACACACACACATACACACACGCGCGCGCGCGCGATGTATGCATACATGCACACAAACATGTGGGCACCTGAATGCACACACACAGTGACACACACCCAGTGACACACACACACACACACACACACACACACACACACACACACACACACACACACACACACACACACTTTTTCTCTTTGATTTTTTTCTCAGAAGTTAGATGGTAGCTTGATGATAAAACTAAGTAAATCTGAATGCATTGCTTATAATATAAATAAATTCAGTATAGGTTACCATTGATATAAAATGAAAAATTGGCTTTAACACTATCAGAGGAAGGGAATGCATGATCTAATGATGCATGCATTCACAGACGTGTATGTGCATGTGAGAGCGAGCACACACTCACATGTATGCATGCACGCATGCATACACACATGCATATGCATTCATGTACGCATGCACACACAGAGTGTACACAAACACTCAGACATAGTAATACACATTTGTAATATACAGCACTGATGACATTTAACTTTTCAGAGAGTGTAATATGACACATGGAGGCTCAAGAATGAAGCAAAGCATGTGACATTGTGGCATATAGAGCATACCATTCAAGGTTGTTGTTCTTTTTTTGGTTTAGAACTTTATGGGAGACCCGCAAATATTGGTGAAGTATCCTGTAGATTTTAAAAATATTTTTATCGAAGGTTGCCAGTTCCAGGTAAGGTGCAGTGAATGGTGGAAAAGCTTTTAGTCATTGGTGCCAATGGGGATTCAACCTGCAACTTTTTTCACTTTCTAGACTAGATCAGGTTGGTTTGTTACCTGTAGCTCACCCATTTCTAATTCACTGTATCCTGTGCACAACTCCTAATTGCACGCACCTAATCAAATATAGAGGATTTAGGAGGAAGAATAAAATCCTAAAGATAGCAACAACAACAACAAAAAATGACCCAAAAAGTGTGTGTGTGGGGGGGGGGGGGGGGGGGGGGGGAGACAATGGAGGTCCTAAAATGTAAATGGAAAAATGAAATGGGACCCCCCCTCCCCCAGAAAACAACAGAGTCCCACCCTCAATCCTGACCAAGAAAACTGCTCCCCCAACTCCAAAGTAATCACTCAGCCCAGAAACACTACTTATTTAAAAAAAAAAACTTTTATTTTGAGAATAATGGAATAATAAGCATGCTTGTGCATTTTTACATCTAGTCCTGGTGTTATGCGGTTTTGTAAATTATGTTGATGTCTGTTCCCACTGGCACAAATGGCCCACTCTTTCGAAAGGCGGAACAAG
>CM060342.1:34012289-34019789 GCA_030674155.1 Stramonita haemastoma
ATGTATGTGGTATGTAGCATAAATATGTGTGTGTGTGTGTGTGTGTGTGTGTGTGTGTGTGTGTGTGTGTGTGTATGTGTGTGTGTATGTGTGTGTGTGTGTGTGCTTGCTTCTTATATTCAGTCGTCCGTTTTGAAAACCATTCAAGGAATAACCCAGCCCAGCCATTGCCGTGTGTTTGACTTTCAGATTCTACATCAAGATCTGCGACATTCCGCGCTGTGACCTCGGCTTCAAAGGAACCACCTTTGGGTAGATGGAGGGATCCAAGCCCTCAACCAAAATGGCGTTTCAACTTCAGGAAACCAATGCGGCCATACTTTTTTTTTGGTTGGTTTTTGAGTGTATTCCTTTTGCCAACACACTGCCTAGTAGTTGATTTTCATATCTAGAATTGCCATATGTTGAATCTGATGTAGAATGACAGTGAACTAGTAAAGTTTAGATCGCAAAATTGGGAATGTGTGTTATTTTTATTAATAGAATTGCCAAGTTTATGTTGATGCTAGTTTACAGTGTAGCTAGTGAAGGAAAAAAATGTGGTAGGATCTGTAAGTTTGAGAGTGTTTGGTCCCTGCTTTTGTAAAGTTATGACTCTTGAAAAACAGTAGTTGCTGCCTGAGTTTGAGGTCTCAGTAAGTTAAAATGTGGGAGAGAAACAAAAGTTATCCTACTGGAGATTTTATTTCTATGAATATATATAATATACATAGCCTTGTTTTAGAAAGTTCATGAATTCTTTTCAAGTTGCGGGAGATGGGTGGAAGGGGGGGACAGGATTATTGTTGAGTGTGCTGGTTACTTTTTTTTCTTACAGAAAACATTTTCATTTTAAAATTATATGACAGCATTTAATTGTGTATTGATTTGTTCAACAAGGAACAGAAACAGTTATGGACCATTGATTTTTGAAAGCGTTTTTTATTAGTGGAATAACACAAAGAAAAAAAAACCCTACTTAATCCATTGCCTGGAGTTTTGAAGGACAATGCATGAGTGTATACTGGACATTTTATTATCACTGGTTGTTTTTTTCCCCCTCCAAATTGGTGCTCAGACTTTTTTTCCCTGGAGGCAGACGCACGCAAAGACAATGAATTATATATATATGTCCCTGAAGTTAGAATGTGGCTGTCTTCATGTTGGATAAAAAGGGCTACTTACACAAACTCTTACCTTTGATGAACCTCTGAGCTCTTGCTGAGGAATATATTTTTTTTTTTCAAACTCAGAATTTTGTGCCTGGAGATAGAAGTCGTCTTTCGTTATTATCTTCTATTATCTCAAGGCCCCTAGAGAAGCTGGGGTCTCTGACGCCTTGCTCCCCTATGACCACATAGGTTATGGGACACCTTTACCTCTACCTTTTTAGTGGATGAAGTGTGCCTGGTTTTTCCTCCTTCTTCTTGTTCTGTTGCTGTAAATACAGAGAAGCAGATCAAATAGGAATAGACAAGAAAAATGAGAGTTTGTGTAATGGCACAGAAAATGTGTCAGGGAGAAGTGGTCTTTTTTTTCTTATTTTTTTTAAATCGCATCAAAATTAAATGTAAAAAATAAAATCAGTCACAATTGCCATTGATTTTGTGTGAAATGGCTTCAGAATATTTTGGTGGCAAAGCTTTGTACTGATCTTTCTGCTTGATGATTGATGCATATTTCCCACTAACACATTTTTCTGACAAATGTCTATGAATGAGTAAAATATGCCTGAATGTTTTCTTTTCCTTTGTTTTGTTATTTTCTTTAATGCTGAGATCAAGTATAAATTGACAAGAGAGATTTTCCCCATTTGTACAGCTGTGTGGAAAGTCTATGGAGACAGGTGGTCTTTTTTTCACCCCCCCCCCCCCCCCCTTCATGTGAAAAGAAGAAAAAGGGTGATCATTTGATAGGCATTGATAATGCATAACATGACTTTTTGTGGGTATCATGTGCCTCTGTGTGCGTTTGTTTTTCTTTATTTTTCCTTTTCTTTTTGGTTGTTTGAAAAACATTTTGATGGTGATCAAAACAAATAGAAACAGACCAGAAAAGGGAAAGTGTGTGGAAAGAGGGGGGGTGGGGTGTCTCTTTTTGTTGTTGTTTGTTTGGATAATTTCAATTTCTTTGGTAATGATTCATGTGTCAAAAACTTGTTTGAAATACTTTTTCAGTTTGCTTTTAGTTTATCAGGTTGTGTTTAAAGGTGGTATGTTTGAGTAGAATTGTTTGATAGACAGAAAGTTTATTTTGTTTATATAAATTTTGAATGTATTTTCAAATATCATGCAGTAAATTCTACTTTAGTGAGATATGTCTTGAATTTGGTTTTGTTTTTTGGCAACTTGGGTAAGAATGATTATATATTGGGACATGTGTGTTTGCATGTGTATGTGTGTTTCTTTTCATTTTCATACTTAGATGGTCATTGTATCTGTCGCAGTAAATCGTATATCTCGTCCAAGTTTGTGTGTTTGTGTGTGTGTAGGGGGGGGTGTTATTATTTATTTTATTTTATTCTTTTATTTTGAGGATAATAGAATAAGCACTCATGTGCTTTTTGACATCCAGTCCCTGTGTGTATGCAGTTTTGTGAATTTTGCCATCCATTCCCACTGGCACACAATAGCCTGCTTTTACAAAAAGTGGAATGGTTTTTAATGTGTGCGCAAGATGTTTGTGTACACTCTCACAAGGGACCTCGGTTAATAGTCTCATCTGAAGGACTTTTGGGGGAGCTTGGTGTGTGTGTGTGTGTTTGTGTGTGTGTAAATAGAACCCACCGGCAACAAGGGGGTTGTCCCTGGCAAAATTCTGTAGAAAAAAGCCACTCTGATAGGGAAACAAATACATTTGCATGCAGAAAAAAAAAAAAAAAAGGGTAGGCGCTGCACATGTGGCGACGCACTCTCCCCGGGGAAAGCAGCCCAAATTTCATGCAGAGAAATCTGCTGTGACATAAAGTGGTACAAAATACAAAAAATACAAATAATGAAAAAGGAATCGTATCCATATCTTCATGTAGTAGGCATCCATCAGTCTCGGAAGACTATAGAGTTGCAGTCTAGGCTCTGGAGCACAAAGCTTGGGAACTCCAATTCCTTGATTTTCCCTCGGGGATGGTGTCTAAACATGACACCTGTGTGCATGCTGGTTTTTTATTTTGTTGTCATCCGCTCCTACTGGCACACAATGGCCATCTCTTTCAAAAGGCGAATCAGGTTTTTTACATGTGCACGAGATGTTCTGCGTGCATTCGCACACAGCGCTTCGGTTTATAGTCTCATCCAAATGACTGACATTCAGTCGAACTGACATATCTATACAACTTGTGTATTGAGAACGGCTGTCTTCTCAAGTTTAAACAATCAAAAGATTTTTTTTCATATCGTCCATTCCCACAAGCATACAATGACCTACTCTTCTGAAAGGTAGAATGGGTTTTAACATGTGCTTAAGATGTTCTGTGTGTGTTTGCACATGGGACCTTAGTTTATTGTTTCATCCAAAAGATTTTTTTAGGTGTGTCGATTGACACATTTTCAGCAGATTTTCTGGAGATAATTATTATCATCATTAATAATCAGCACAATGGTGAATGTATAGTAGGATGGCTGTGAATTCTCACATGTGCACTGTCATACGACAGACTATTATATATTTTCTGTACTGCTAGTACCTGTGCAGGTGTGAGTATGTATGAGCCATATGTCTTTCTGGTATTGCAAGTGGTATTTAGGAAAAGCAGGGTCCCTTCTTACAGACCCATTATCTACACAAATAGGCATGCTCACTTACAGACATTATTACCTTACGTGCCAGCTGCCATGGCGCAGTGGTTAGCTACTTGGATTTTGGACTGGAAGGTCGTGGGTTCAGTTCCCATAAGAGTCATAGAGTGAGTGTGCTGTGGGCTCAATGGGAAGACTGGGACCACACAGTCGAGCTTCATCCACTTAACGGATGCGTATATGAGTGTTGCTCAAATTACCTGACCAACACTGCAGGTGTCTGTATCTCTCGGGCCAGGTTGACGCCGGGATATATTATAACAGTAAGCGTAGAGAACAACCCTGTCAAGTAGTCTCAAAGCCGATGCACTTCCACAGCAGCATCATTACGTCATCCCCGTTACCATTGATCATCATGCAATAACAAAAATTGCCTTGGATTCGGTGGCCCTCGATGCTCTGGTCTCATGGTGACCTCAGATTCGGTTTGCCCATACACTTCTGTGCCCGTGGTGAGTTTGTGTGAAAGCCTTTGGGGTTGGGGGTTCGCGGGGGGACGGTTGTTGGAGGGACGTTGTGGTGGTCGTCACCTCTTCTTAATCCTTTCCACAACTACTGTTTATATTTGTTTCAGTCAATTTTTTTAACGTTTTTCCATGCTGGCTTGTGGTAGTAGTTTTCAGTCATCTGTCAAATTCTGATGATATTTGTTTTTGTCAAAGACATTTAAAATCTTGACATAAACCTGTCTCCCTAGACAGACCCATGTTGTAAACATTGACAGTGAGAGGGGATAAAAAAACAACAACAATCATTTATAAACGTGTCCTTCCTTGACTCACGACCTAAGTTGGTTTTAGTTCACCATCGTTATATTTCAAGATCGGCAGCCAGTAAAATCACAGCCTCCATACTGACTAGTCTGTCTGAAAAGGTGACAGACAAACAAACACTCCGCCCCCTGTCGCTAGTTCAAGATGTAGCCTACGGTAGTTTCTGGAACAGAACAAACGGCGAAGGTCGAAAGCAGGTATGGAGAAACTCGCAGTAACGACAAAAACCAGTTAATGACATGGGGGTGAAGTTGAAAACTTCAGGAGTGGAAGCTACTAGGCTAGGCCTAGGCCACAATCGTACCTCCAGGCGCTGAAGGGGCTAGAAAAGAAGCGTCTAAAAGTAGTCACTAGGCTACAATAGACCGCCAGGATCGACTGTTGCGCAACGTCGGCTGCCTAACAAAAGAAAGTGTGATCATCCAAGTCAAGTAGGCTGGAGTGACTGTCCAGTTTGTTGTTGTTGTTCCCCAGCTTAGCACTCTGGGGGGTCACCCAGATGTGTACTCTGACTCACTCATCCCACCTGGGAATCACTGTGAGATTGAAATTGCACACTGAATGAGAAGTTTGCGTGTATGACTATTTTCAAGTACCTCGCCATATAGGCAGCCATACTCCCACTTCAGAGGAGTCCAGACAAGTCGGCCACGAAGCTGTCTGTTATTTTGTGGGAATCCCAGTTAGAAGATTTCGCCTCTGTGTGTGTGTGTGTTTGTGTGTTTTGTGTGTGTGTGTGTGTGTGTGTGTGTGTGTTTGTGTGTGTGTGTGTGTGTGTGTGTGTGTGTGTGTGTGTGTGGTGTGTGGTGAGAGAGAGAGAGAGAGAGAGAGAGGAGGAGAGAGAGAGAGAGAGAGAGACTCACTCGAAATTTTAATGAGGATAAATGGATAAGCCAGAGGCTTCTTTACATCAGACCTCATGGGGGAAAGATGAAAACAAATATGAATGAATGATATGAATGAATGAATGAATGAATAAATGAATGATATGAATGAATAAAATCAATCATATTGCCATCCAATCACTGATAAATCAGAGAGACAGACAGACAGACAGAGACAGAGAGAGAGAGAATGGAGGGGGGGGGGGGGAGGGGGTAGGCGAGGGAGTATCTGTGACGGTGACCGTTGGGGTGGGGAAGGGGGTGGAGGTATCTTTTTTATATTGATGGGGGGGGGGGGGGGGGGTGGCATTGGGATTTCTCCATCGAACTGGTGGGGGGGGGGGGGGGGGGGGGGGGGGGGGGTGCTATTTAAGACAGACAAATGTAGAGAAATGATAATGCTTCCATGAGAGGTTTTTTTTTTCACGTTGTGGTTTTTGTTTTGTTGGGTTTTTTAAAAAACTAACTTGTTTTGGTTCGCTGCGTTTCATCACGCACTTTTTAAGAACAGTTTAAAAAAAATATTGCAGTTTCTTGATTAAAGAAGTAATCTGGAGAACTGAAGAAAGTAAGTTGAAATCCTCTCCATAAACACCCCCCCCCCCCCCCCCTTTGTTATTTTTGAAGTTAAGGATACTTTCCCAAAGAGTTTAAAACCCTCTAATCAATTAAACCGTATCTTTCCATATGTTGGTCCTCAGGTGAACGATAAGGTCACCGCCACTCATAATTGAAACTGTCACTTTCTCCGTACACACAGGTGGACCGTAATCTTCCAGGAGTTACACCTTATCATTCAATCCGTCATTTTCTCCCGATTGTTAAGTTGGTGATAGTAGGCTAACCTTGTGACTAGGTTATGCTGTCCTTTTGGAGGGGGTGGGGGCAGCGGATTAGCCTAGTGGTAAGAGAGTTGAGCTCGTGATCTAATGGCTTAGAGTCTACCCACCACCGAACCCCCCCCCTCCTTTTTTTTTTTTTAGGATATTTCGTCCCTCTATACTACACTGGAGTTGATACCAATATGGCCTCCACTACCTTAAAAGTTCTTTGGATTAGACTTTAAACGGAAGTCCCCAGTTCGAATGCGGCAGAGCATTTCCACACATGTTAAAGTCGTTCTACCGTTTCGGAAGAGTATTCCTTGCGTGGCGATTGGGACGGATCTGTCTGTCTGTCTGTCTGTCTGTCTCTTGTTTTTTTTTATATTGACTGTAATCATAAAATTAATTAAGGTATTAGAGTATATTATGTCCCAAAATATGTGCCTTACACATACTCACACACCACCACTTCTCTCTCTCTTTTTTTGTCTGTTCTCTGTCTGTCTGTCTCTCTGTCTGTCTCTGTCTGCTCTGTCTCTGTCTGTCTGTCTTGTCTGTCTGTCTCTGTCTGTCTGTCTGTCTGTCCTGCTCTGTCTGTCTCTCTCTCTCTCTCTCTCTCTCTCTCTCTCTCTCTCTCTCTCTCTCTCTCTCTCTCTCTTCAAATTATTGTTTCCGTGTTGCCATTACGCAGTTAAGGTTTAATGTACTCCCACTTAACAATAATGTACACCGCTATAGTCAATCTGTTCATGACAAATTCTGCCCATTCTGTAAAAATCAGATCGAAAATGAAAAACACTTGGTGTTTATTTGTGCCACGTATGAAGATTTAAAGGTAAAATTTCTAAAAGAATCAAAATAACTTTCTCTGCATATGTTGCTCAGAGCCACGGATCCTATCCACAGATATAATTTATCTAAATTTGTGTTTCATGCAATCAATAGGCGGAAGAAAATACTTAAAGTCTATTAGGTAATCCAGTGATGTATGCTTTAAAAAATATTATATTGCATATCGTCAGGAATTTGTGGCTTAACATAATTATATTTTTTCCCCTTATCTCCCTCTTTTATACAGAGCGTATGTAAAAAAAAAAAAAAAAAAGCACAAGCGTGCTTATCCCATTATCCTCGATATAAAAGAATAATAAAAATTAAAAAAAATAAAATAAAAGAATAAAACACACACATACTCACACACACATACTCACTCACACACATACTCACTCTCTCTCTCTCTCTCTCT
>CM060342.1:34024789-34037289 GCA_030674155.1 Stramonita haemastoma
CTCTCTGTTTATCTCTCTGTCTCTCTCTATCTGTCTCTCTCTCTCATTGAAAATGCAGGTTGTGTTTTGTGAAGGTTACATGTTGATGTTCATTGTAATGATATGCAAGATATGCAAATCAAGGAAGATAATGATAATGGAAATCAACATACAAAAGACTGAGAGCCTTGTTTTTACTGTATTTTTAAGGTAGTATTCATGACAGGAACGTTTGTTGTTTTTTTTCTTTTATCTTAAGTTGTTTTTTTTATATAGTTTGGTTTGTTTTCTTCTCATACTTGTTATGGACGAGATTTGTATGTTTTAAAAGAAAAATCATGATAATAAAAATAATTCTAATAAATGATAACAGTGATAATGGTAATAATAATTACAAAATAATTACGATAACAACAAAAACAACAACGATGATGATGATGATGATGATGATGATGATGATGATGATGATGATGATATAACAACAACAACAACAACAACAACAAAAAACAAAAAAACAATAATAATAATAATAATAATAATAATAATAATAATAATAATAATAATAATAATAATTCGACTAATAATAATAATCACAATGACAACGACGACAACAACAACAATAATAATATGATGATGATGATGATGATGATGATGATGATGATGATGATGATGATGATGAATATAATAATATAATAATAACAATAATAATAATAATGATAATAATAAAGAGAACTACTGTAGTCATGTTCCAAAGAATAGAAGAGGAGAGAAGTGGAGAGGATGTGTGGGCAGGTCCTTGCAGCAGAGAGGAACTGATCCAGTCCAATGAATGAAAGTCAGTCTGGCCGACAACAGCAACAAGGTTTGGATGCTGACTACTGTGCATCATCATCATCATCATGGTTATATTGTTTTCTTGTTTTGCAGACATTCAATATGGCCGACAACAGCAAAGGTTTGGATGCTGTAGTACTAATGTGCATCATCATCATCCATGATCATACATTCATCATCATCATCATCATCATCATCATCATCATCATCATATCAAACATCCTCCTCCTCCTCATCATTATTGTTTTCCCTGTTTTGCAGCCATGGCGCTGATGAAATGTTTCCGCCATGGGGAAGAGATGAGAGACTGCATCACAGAGCTGGTGCACAGGGGAGCAGACGTCAGCTGCAGCAGCAGTTGGGGCGTGACTGCAGTGCATCAGGCTGTGCACCATCGCTGGGACATGGCCATGATGACGCTGCTCATTGTACAAGGCCGGGGCATGGACTTTGACAGAGCACAGGGAGGTCAGTGGATCATATGTGGCGGCACTCTCTTTGGATTGCAACAGTCTTTTTTTCTTAAACACCTTCTTTGTGCAGTGGTGGTGGTGGCTGAAAGTGTAATATATATACCTGCCATAAAATAAAAGAGATTGTTTCCATGCCTTCTGAGTATTTTCTTTCTTTGGTTAGAGCTGTGAGGTTCACCAATGGTGATGTCGTTTCCTGTGCAACTGTTTTTGCCCATCATTAAAGTAGCTGTAGTTTGACTTTGGGGATGGTGTTTAATTAAACATGACGCCAGTTTATATAGTTTCATCTAAACGACTTCTGACTTGGGACTTAAGTTAACTGGGTGGAGAAATCCCGTGAATACCCGGGTTTGTCTTGGTGGTGGCTGGATCCCTGGCTTGATCCCCGCTGTCAAACCTTGAGTGCAAAGCTTCAGCCAAACGCCATCCTGCTCTCCCTCTGAATGCTTTTTTCTAGGCTGGAGAACGTTTGTGGGCCATAGTCACTTATATTTAATTACGTTTTTTGCGTGTAAAAAACAACAACACCAAAACATAAATAAAAAACATTTCTCTGCACAGAAAGCCCTCTCCAGATACTGATGGAGCGGCAGCTGTGGCACTACAGGGATGGTGTGCCAGCGGACCCTCCTAATTACACGGATCAGGACGAGGACACGGCCCTGCTCTTTCTCCGAATGGGAGCCACCCGGAAGGACTTGAAGAGACTGTTGTGGCAGGAGCTGAACTTGCCCAAACCTCCCGGCGTTTTGCTGGAGACACTGATGGCTTCCTTTGCCTACCTGCCCTCTCTGTCTGCACTGGATGCAGATCGTGCCCTGAGGCCGTTGATGATGCAGGCAGAAACCTACAGTGATCATGTGTGGGACATTATGGAGGAAGACATGCCAGAAGAAGCCAGACTGCAGGAAGAAGAAAGACTGAAAGCCATGGTGGCTGACAAGAAAAGCTACTACCATCAACGTAGCAGAGAGGTGCCCTCCTTGCTCCATCTGTGTCGGTCAGCCATCAGGGCCAACCTGCAGGCGGATGTCAGGAAGGTGATCTCTTGGCCTGTGCCCCAGTGTGTCAAAAGATGCATTCTCCTGGGCCACCAACTGTGATATGAATGCTGCGTGTGTGTGTGTGTGTGTGTGTGTGTGTGTGTGTGTGTGTGTGTGTGTGTGTGTGTGTGCGCGTGCGTGCATGTCTGTGCGTGTGTGTGCGCGCGCGCGTGCGCGCGCATTCTTTAATTTAACGTCTCTTCACTCATTGTGATATTAGACAAGAAAAGGTGAAATAATGTTTATTGTGTTATTTGTGTGCGTGAGTGTGTACGTGTTTATGTGAGTGTGTTGGTATGTTTGTCAGTTTTCTACCTACGTGTGCATGCAAGTGCTGAAGTACAAGTGTGTGTGAAGTACAATGTGTGTGTGTGTGTGTGTGTGTGTGTGTGTTGTGTGTGTGTGTGTTGTTGTGTGTGTGTGTGTGTGTGTGTGTGTGTGTGGTTGGAGAGAGAGAGAGAGAGAGGAGAGAGAGAGAGAGAAGAGAGAGAAGAAGAGAGAGGATGCCAGTGTGTGTGTGTGTGTGTGTGTGTGTGTGTGTGTGTGTGTGTGTGTGTGTGTGTGTGTGTGTGTGTGTAGTTTGTACTTTTTAAAAATTACCTGTGATTGGGTACACCTAATTTATCAGTGCACATATTCTTTCTGTGACCAAGGTCTGCAGAATACCTGGTATTTTTCTTTTAATTTTTATTTGTTGTATGCTGTGACTTGATACTGAATAAAATATTTGAATTTTAAAATGTTGTTGGACTTTCCTTTAGTGTCGTGATTTTGTGCTGTCTAGCTTGCTTCTGTTTCTGCATTCTCTGTATGACCTTTTCCTGTTTAATGGGATGTGAGTGTGTTGGAACTGCCACCTCTCTCTTTCTCTGTCTGTCTGTCTGTCTGTCTGTCTGTCTGTCTGTCTGTCTGTCTGTCTGTCTTTCCATCTCTCTCTCTGCCTCTGTCTTTCTGTCTGTCTCTCTCTCTTACTGAGTTGATGTTTTAAAGTTTTGTTCACATATACTTCGTTGCTTTCAAGAAAACATATATTTAAACTTCCCTGTGTATTACCTACAATATTGTGCTCTGTATGTGGAGGGTGTACAGCCACCCATGAGGTTTGGGGAAGAAGGTTTGACAAGCTACCATCAGTTCTGGGTAAACAGCCACCCAAGGCTTAACAAGCTGCTGTAAGTCCTGGGTGTTTAGTAACCCTTGGCTTTGAGGAAGACATAACAAGCTTCTTGAAATCCTGGGTGTTCAGTAACCTTGGATTTTGGAAGACATAACAAGCTGCTTTAAGTCCTGGGTGTTGGTAACCCTTGCTTTTTGGAAGTCTTAACAAGCTACCATAAGTCTTGGATATGCAGCCATACATAGCTTTTGGGAAGCATTAGGAGCTACCATAAAGATTTTAGGAAGGCTTAACAAGCTACCATAAGTCTTGGATGTACAGTCACACATGGTTTTTTTAGGAAAGTTTAACAAGCTACCATTAGTCTTGGGTGTACAGACCAAATGGTTTTTAGGAGGCTTAACAAGCTACCATTCGTCTTGGGTTTTAAGCCACCCTGGCATCCATGAAAGAACCAAGCCTCTGGGCTGTATATCATAGGTGCACATCCACCCGTTGTTTATGTGAAACAGCCAGTCTTTCTGGTAGATAATCGGCACAGAGCTACCCTCAGTTTGTATGAAGAAAAACACACTGCTATAGATTGTGGATGTTGAGTAACTTAAATGACTTAATAATATCTGCAAATGAGCATGCCTGTTTTTGTGTAGGTTATGGGTCTGCAAGAAGGAACTCTGCTTTTCCCACAGTTCCACTTGCATTGTTAGAAAGAGGTGTGGCTTATACATGTACACACTTTGCTTTAGCAGAACAGAAAATAAATCATAGTCTGTCATATGACAGCGCACATGTAGAATTTACAGCCGTCCACCTATACATTGATCAGTATGCTGATTTTTAATGATGATAATAATAATCTCCAGAAAATCTGCTGAAAACGTGTCAATCCACGCTCTCCCAAAATCCTTGAGATAAGACAAAAAATGCATGGTCCCCTGTGCAAACACACACACACACACACACACACACACACACACACACACACACACACACACACACACACACACACACACACACACACACACACACACACACACACACACACACACACCAGCTATGAATGTTTTCAAGCTGATTTTGGTTTTCACCCTTTGTTGCATGAGTTAGAAATAAACAATATTAACAACAGAGCTAGTGAAGAACAGTTTTCTGTAATTACTGTTACACCATTTTTTTTTATTCTATTTTTTTTTGCTGCCTCGTCTTCTGTGACGTCCCCGTACTGCTGTTCCCACGCCTCTCATTTCAATCTCCCCACAACAGCCATACCCTGATTCGTTGTGTCTCATCCTCGGGATCGGCAGTCCACAGGGAGCACATCACTATTAGGCCGCCGTGGGGCCATCAGCCAGAGGGACCCTACACTTCTGCTGGGTCACTTTGGTGGTGTTCAGTGGTGCCTGTTCTGATCTAACATACGCAAGACACCACCTAGTAAGCCCCCTTTTAACGACAGTATTAGCTCAGTCGCGGAGCCAGACTGTGAGTCACCCACCTGATGTGGCGACCACCACAACGTCCCTTCAACGCCTGTCTCCTCGCGAACCCTCAACCCCAAAGGCTTTGACACTAATTCATCACAGGCACAGAAGTGTATGGGCGAACGGAATCTGAGGTCACCATGAGACCACAGCAAGGGGAGCCACTGAATCAGTTAAAGTTAAAGTCTGTCCCGAGCCTTAAGGCTCATCAGGCCGGTGCTTATCCCGGTTTCTGTGGCGTTAAGCGACTGAGAGTCATAGACTCCCCCTGAATAGGACGCCAGTCTATCGCAGGGTTAACCCCCAACACAAGGTTGGTACCCCTTTTACACCTGGGTGGGATGAGAAAATAGCGTAAAGTACCTTATCTACGGGCACAACGCCATAGCGGAAAGCTGGGATCGAACCCACAACCTTTAGATTACGAGTCCAACGCCCTAACCACTAGACTACAGCGGCTCCACCGAATCAGAGGCAATTTTTATTATTGCATGATGAACAGTGATGATGGGGATGATGTAATGATGCTGCTGTGGAAGTGCATCCACTTTGAGACTATTTGACAGGGTTGTACTCTACGCTTACTGTCATAATATATCCCGGCGTCAACCGGGCTGAGAGATACAGACACCTGCAGTGTTGGTCAGATAATTAGAGCAACACTCTCAAATTCGCATCCCTAAAGTGGATGAAGCTCAACTGTGTGGTCCCAGTCTCCCCACTGAGCCCACAGCACACTCACTCTGGGTAGGAGCCGGCTGGAGTCCAAAAAAATTCCTGTGACTTATGGGACTCAACCCGCGACCTTCCAGTCCGAAATCCAAGGCGCTAACCACTGCGCCAAGGCGGCTGGCGTTACACCATTCTCTAATCAGCAAAGAGTTGTGAGTAATGGTGTTATTTGTTTTTACCAGCTGATCTATGATAAAAAAAATTGTAAAAGGAATGAGCAAGAAAGAAAGAAAGAAAAAGGAGCAAAAACAAATGCAGATGTTGAGTGTTTTTGTCAATACTGTTCTTATGGAAACTGACTGGAGAAATATATTTTCAAAAGATGGTCTTGTGTTTTTAATATTGATGCAAAAATTATTCTGGAACAGACCATCTATTCAAAATGTGTTTATCCAGTCAGTTTCCATATGAAAAATATTCACACAAATAACTCAACATCTGCAAGGGCTTTGATTTGTTTTTGCAAGATACAGCACTGTATAAATTCCATTTATTATTATTATTATTATTATCTGCACTCTGCACTCCTTTTCTGACTTTGTCATTTGCTCAAATTGATACCAACTTTCAATCATATACAGCCTAGGCTGCCATCTGTTTTTCCCCCTCTTCTTTCTCTCCACTCCTATCCATAAGGACACACCAAAACCTCTCAAATCACACTCTTATCACTGCTAAAAGCACTGGGCCAGGATTCAGTAAAACAAAGTAAACATGAAATCTTGGAATCAGATAAAAACTGTGGTTTGTTTGTTGTTCTTCAAAGTTCAGATAATGTCCATTGGCCTAATTCATTAATTAGTGTGATAAACTGATCAAGGATAAAGAAGGCTAACACTTCAAAGGTCATCATCTTCTGACAACTGCTCTGCAGCCTCTCTTTTGTGGATAACCATCTGTCAGTCTGTCTGTGTGTCAGTCTGTCTGTCTGTCTCTGTCTCTCTGTGTCTGTCTGTCTGTCTCTCTCTGTATCTGTGTCTGTGTCTGTGTCTCTGTCTATCTGTCTGTCTGTCTGTCTGTTTGTCTCTCTCTCTCTCCTCTCTCTCTCTCTCTCTCTCTCTCTCTCTCTCTCTCTCTCTCTCTCTCTCTCTCTCTCTCTCTCTCTCTCTCTCTCTCTCCCTATCAAATTTAGTTTTCTCTTTTAAAGTTATTTTCCTGTGTGTGAATGTGTGTGTTTGCTTGTGTGTGTGTGTGTGTGTGTGTGTGTGTGTGTGTGTGTGTGTGTGTGTGTGTGTGTGTGTGTGTGTTGTGTCTGTGTGTCTGTGTGTCTGTGTGTGTGTGTTGTGTGTCTGTGTGTCTGTGTGTCTATGTCTGTGTGTTTTATGATAATGTAGGGGTGTTCCTATAGGGATATGCATCTTTGCATATGTGGATTGGTGGTCTAGAGGTATTGCTTCTGCCTAGAAAGCTTGTTGGAAGTGTGCTGCAGTTTGATCCCCGCTTGGGCCAAGAATAGTTTCTCTCCTTGCACACAGCTATTAATCTGTTATCATGAGATCTTTCAAACCTGAAGTAACACAAACCAACATGGGGGACCCATATCATACCATGCTTCCCTAAGTATGTTGACTTTTTGCTGTATATTTAAGCAGTTCCTCTGACTTGTTTACATTACATATGAAACACAAACAAAGGCTGATTTGTTTGTTTGTTTTACAAACAAGAATCTTTTGATAGGGTTTAGGTTTTGATTTTTGAGAATGTTCTACTGCAAATGGATAGTGATGGTGTGACAGGTTCACGTGGGTAGATCACGTGATTGTGGGGTTGACTTCCTGTACGGAACATGTCCACGGGTCATTTCCTTGAGAGACATCCAGGAGAGAAGGAGTGAATACCAGCAGTCAGTGTGCATTTGTGTGGAAAAACTTTTAGAGCTATGGGGCATCAACGTGAAGGTAAATACTGTTTTCATTTCTTTGTTTTTAGATAGCTGTGAATATTTATCATTTTAAGAAAAGAAAACTTATGGGTTTATGTAGACTTTTCATAGTATTCCACAACTTTTCCCATTTTGTTAGCAGAACTAACAGTTGGTCAGATTGATTTGAAATGTTGAAAATGCTTTGACCAGTGTAGCTTGGCTGCTGCTTCCGGTTTTAGTTTCAGGGACTTTAGTCCATTTTTCTCTCACTGATTTTTTTCTCTAAACAAATTCTCCTTACAACATTTTGGGTATTCCAAGGAATTTCAAGGAATTTTCTTTCCCTAAATTTTTTTTGTAATCCTGTCAGATATATTTTTCATGAGTTTGGCATTGCAATAACACACACACTACCCACTCACACACATACACACACACACATACTCAAACACACACACACACTCACACACACACACATACTCACATACTCACACACACACACACACACACACACACACACACACACACACACACACACACACACATATACACGCTTGCCCACGCGCACACACAACACACACATACACAATCACTCACTCACTCACTCACTCACTCACTCACCACACACACACACACACACACACACACACACACACACACACACACACACACACACACACACACACACACACACACAACACACACACACACAGACCATCTATTCAAAATGTGTTTATCCAGTCAGTTTCCATATAAAAAATATTCACACAAACAACTCCACATCTGCACTGTGCACTCGTTTTCTTACTTTGTCATTTGCTCAAATTGATACCAACTTTCAATCATATACAGCCTAGGCTGCCATCTTTTTCTCCCCCTCTTCTTTCTCTCCACTCCTATCCTATAGGACACACCAAAACCTCTCAAATCACACTCTTATCACTGCTAAAAGCACTGGGCCAGGATTCAGTAAAACAAAGTAAACATGAAATCTTGGAATCAGATAAAAACTGTGGTTTGTTTGTTGATCTTCAAAGTTCAGAGAATGTCCATGGGCCTAATTCATTAATTAGTGTGAGATAAACTGATCAAGGATAAAGAAGGCTAACATTTAGAAGGTCATCATTTTCTGATAACTGCTCTGCAGCCTCTCTTTTGTGGATAACCTCTGTCAGTCTGTCTGTGTCTGTCTGTCTGTCTGTCTGTCTGTGTCTGTCTGTCTCTGTCTCTCTGTGTCTGTTTGTCTTTGTCTGTCTGTCTGTCTGTCTGTCTGTTTGTCTGTCTGTCTCTCTATTTCCCCTCTCTCTATCTTTCTATCAAATTTAGTTTTTTCTTTTAAAGTTATTTTCCTATGTGTTAATGTGTGTGTTTGCTGCATGCATGTGCATGCCTATTTGTGTGTGTGTTTGTGTGCATGCGTGTGTATGTGTTTGTGTTTGTGTCTGTGTCTGTGTGTCTATGTCTGTGTGTGTTTTATGATGATGTAGGTGTATTCCTATAGGGATATGCATCTTTGCATATATGGATTGGTGGTCTAGATGTATTGCTTCTGCCTAGAAAGCTTGTTGGAAGTGTGCTGCAGTTTGAACCCGTCTTGGGCCAAGAATAGTTTCTCTACTAGCAGACAGCTATTATTCTGTTATCATAGAAATCTTTCAAAGTGAACTCATATCATATCATGCCTCCCTAAGTATGTTAGCTTTCTGTGTGTTTATTTTAGCATTCTTCTGATTAGATATGAAATGCAAACAAAGTGTGATTTTTTGTTTGTTTACAAAACAAGAATCTTTTGTCAGGGTTTGGGTTTTGATTTTGGATAATTTTCTTCACAAAAGGATAGTGACAAGTGATTGGTTCAGTGGGTAGATCACATGATTTTGGGGTTGACTTCCTGTATGGAACATGTCCACTGGTCATTTCCTTCAGAGACATCCAGGAGAGAAGGAGGAATACCAGCAGTCAGTGTGTATTTGTGTTGAAAAACTTTTAGAGCTATGGCGCATCAAAGGGAAGGTAAATACTGTTTTCATTTGTTTGTTTTTGGATACCTGTGAATATTTATCATTTTAAGAAAAGAAAACTTATGGGTTTATGTAAACTTTTCTTATTATTCAGCAATTTTACCACATCTTGTTAGCAGAACTAACAGTTGGTCAGATTGATTTGAAATGTTGAAAATGCTCTGACAGGCATAGCATGGCTGCTGCTTCAGGTTTTAGTGTTATGAGGTATATTTTTCATCAGTACCCTGTTGTACTCAACACACACACACACACACACACACACACACACACACACACACACACACACACACACACACACGCAAACACATGCACGCATGTACCTGGCTGGTGCACACACACACACACACACACACACACACACACACACACACACACACACACACACAACACACTCACACTTGGAAACTTCATGATGGAAAATGGACTGTCTCTTTCAACAGAAAAAACAAAGATGTTGCTATTTGATTCTGGAAGTGTTCCAAACAGTCTTCCTATATCTGAATTACAAGGCAAAATAATTGAGTATACACAAATGATCAAATTTCTAGGCCTTTATGTTACACCAAAACTAACATGGAATAATCATGTTGATCATATCCTTACCAAGGCCAAGAAGAGTTTAAATCTTTTAAAGGTCATAAGCAGACTACCATGGGGAATGGACTCTCAGAGCTTAATTCATCTTTCCATTGCTCTTGTTAGGCCTAAAATGTTTTATGCATAAGAGGTGTTCTTCAGCGCCCAAAAGTACCTGTTAAAAAAAGTCAGAGCATAGACAGTAAAGCTATCAAACTTTCCCTTGGTGCGCCAGTTCATACTTCAAGCCAAGAAACTACAAAGAAGCCATGTCTTACCAATAGGTGCTTTTAGAGAATTATCAGCTGCAAAATTTATCATCAGAAGTAGCTCAAGAGAACGTTTTGTACACAAAGAAATAGCAGAGCTGTCTGATCTTGATTTCCCTAAAAGAGCAAACTGTATATTGTCACAAAAAACTATTGCTACTTATGCTTCTGAGCTTTTTAAAAAGTCAAATATCAGCCCAGCAGATATAGCTGCAGCATCCTCCTCCTCATCATGGTTATTGTTTTCCTTGTTTTGCAGCCATGGCGCTGATCAAATGTTTTCGCCATGGGGAAGAGATGAGAGACTGCATCACAGAGCTGGTGCAGAGGGGAGCAGACGTCAGCTGCAGCAGCAGTTGGGGCATGACTGCAGTGCATCAGGCTGTGCACCATCGCTGGGACATGGCCATGATGACGCTGCTCATTGTACAAGGCTGGGGCATGGACTTTGACAGAGCACAGGGAGGTCAGTGGATCATATGTGGCGGGCACTCTCTTTGGATTGCAGCAGTCTTTTTTTCTTAAACACCTTCTTTGTGCAGTGGTGGTGGTGGCTGAAAGTGTAATATATATACCTGCCGATATAAAAAATAAAAGAGATTGTTTCCATGCCTTCTGAGTATTTTCTTTCTTTGGTTAGAGCTGTGAGGTTCACCAATGGTGAGGTCGTTTCCTATGCAACTGTTTTTGCCCATCATTAAAGTAGCTGTAGTTTGACTTTGGGGATGATGTTTAATTAAACACGACGCCAGTTTATATAGTTTCATCTAAACGACTTCTGACTTGGGACTTAAGTTAACTGGGTGGAGAAATCCCCTTGAATACCTGGGTGTCTTTGTGGTGGCTGGATCCCTGGCTTGATCCCCGCTGTCAAACCTTGAGTGCAAAGCTTCAGCCAAACGCCATCCTGCTCTCCCTCTGAATGCTTTTTTCTATGACTGGGAACTTTTGTGGGCCATAGTCATTTTTGTTTAAATACGTTTTTTGTGTGTAAAAAACAACAACCCAGAAACATAAATAAAAGCAACATTTCAGTACAAAAATACAGAACAAGCATGAAGGCATAATCCCATTAGTTTTCATTAATTTTGTATCAGGAAAATTATATTTTTCATTCAGTTGAGACCACTTCAAATGGAATAAACAACCGATTTCTGACAAGTGCTATGTTGTGCTATTTTTGTTGTTGTTGAATCTTTGATAAGTTTTTTCAAAATGAGTGAGAAGTTGGTACCTGCACTTATCTTTCCTCACTACTTTTGTCTTTCCTCACTACTTTTTCCTCAAGTGCTATGTTATTTGATTTCTTTACACTGTGAGCTCCTGGCTTGATGAATTGCATCTAAAGACTCAAAGGTTCAGGGATAAAAATCACACATCCAGACAAGAGAGATACAGATTCGTGCAGTGTGTGTTCCAAACAAATTGTCATGTCACTATTTTGCAGAATACTTTTTTCAAGTGAAATCATAATAGACCACACATGTGTTTCCACAAAAGAGACAGGCGTCTTTGTCTGTTTGCTCATATTCCTGGTACTATAAAGATATTAATACTAGTCAAGGTAATGTAAGGATGTCACTGTCTTTGTGAAAGGACTACTGTGAATCATTTTGGTTCTGAAATTTTACAGAAAATGGAGAAATTTTAACAGAAAGTACTATCACCTGTTGTCAATGAAACCTCCTTTTATATAGATCGAAGGTTATCATTTTAGATTTCCATCTTCTCATCACCTACTTTCTTCACTTGTTACACCAATCCAGAAACCTTTCATCACCAGCAAGACTGTGAATGACTAAACTCTGTACACTAACTGTGCTGTGACTCCTTGCTACTGTGAATGACTAAACTCTGTACACTAAGTGTGACGTGACTCCTTGCTTTCTGTGACTGACTAAACTCTGTACACTAAGTGTGACGTGACTCCTTGCTACTGTGAATGACTAAACTCTGTACACTAAGTGTGCTGTGACTCCTTGCTTTCTGTGAATGACTAAACTCTGTACACTAAGTGTGACGTGACTCCTTGCTACTGTGAATGACTAAACTCTGTACACTAACTGTGCTGTGACTCCTTGCTACTGTGAATGACTAAACTCTGT
>CM060342.1:34039789-34047289 GCA_030674155.1 Stramonita haemastoma
CTTCGTTGCTTTCAAGAAAACATATATTTAAACTTCCCTGTGTATTACCTACAATATTGTGCTCTGTATGTGGAGGGTGTACAGCCACCCATGAGGTTTGGGGAAGAAGGTTTGACAAGCTACCATCAGTTCTGGGTAAACAGCCACCCAAGGCTTAACAAGCTGCTGTAAGTCCTGGGTGTTCAGTAACCCTTGGCTTTGTGGAAGACGTAACAAGCTGGTTGAAATCCTGGATGTTCAGTAACCCTTGTTTTTGTGGAAGACATAACAAGCTGCTTGAAGTCCTGGGTGTTTAGTAACCCTTGGCTTTGTGGAAGACGTAACAAGCTTCTGTTAATCTTGGGTGTTCAGTAACCCTTGCATTTTGGAAGACTTAACAAACGTCCATAAGACTTGGGTATAAAGCTACCCATAGCTTTTGGGAAGCCTTAATGAGCTACCATAAGAATTTTAGGAAGGCATGATCAGCTACCGTAAGTCTTGGGTGTACACAAGCTGGATATTGAAATTCAGCCTAAAACAGGGCTCATAGCCAGTAAAACTGCCACTGACAGTAGATTGCAGTTACTTCTTTGGAGAAGTTTACACGAAAGGCCTATATAGTTCAGCAAACATTACAGTGAAATCTAATGTATTGTTTGTTTCTAGATACCGATCAATTCCCAAAACTACCTGTTCCCGTGACATCTTAAAAGAGTGAATATTGTGACATTTTTCATTCAACAAGTGTTCAACAGCATTCCAAAAAGAACGTACAAAGTCACAGTTCCATACAAAAATGTTCAATAGAATCTCGCTCTTTCTGACAAAGTAAACAATGTGCAGAATCTGTTACAGCCATGGCGTGAAGAACGCTCGTTTATTTTATGCCAGAACACACAAGCTTATCTACAGATTCTCTCTCTCTCTCTCTCTCTCTCTCTCTCTCTCTCTCTCTCTCTCTCTCTCTCTCTCTCTCTCCTCTCTCTCTCTCTCTCTCTGATTATAAACATAAAACATAGCATACAGAAAAGCAACATTGTAGGCTATTTAGTGATAGACACAGACACACAACTCGTATCAATTACAAAACATGGTCATTTATTGCCTCTTAAAACAGTTTTGTAAACAAAAAAACATGCGTTCGTGTCAAATTTTGTCATAAAGCAAGTAAAGAACGAAATTATCAGACAACAATCCTGTCACTACTTCTACCTCATGTACGCATGCACGCACGCACGCACACACGCACGCACGCACGCACGCACGCACGACACACACACACACACACACACACACACACACACACACACACACACACACACACACACACTGTAGTAGGGTATTGTGTTGTATTGTTTTGTATTGTATTGTGTTGCATTGTATATGTAGTATTACGTTTTGTATGTATTGCATTGCTTTATATTGAGTTGTATTGTGTTGTATCACAGATATTTCTCTGTATAATGTCCAGGCTCACTCACTCACTCACTCAGTCCCATGTCCCAAAGGACGTAGGGGGGACATGAGAGAAGACGCAACAGAGATCTTTTTCCATGCTTCACAATCCTGTGTGGCTGGTAGGAGGTGTTGCAGGGGTTGGGCGGTCCAGTCTTTGATGTTGTCAACCCATGATTTCTTTTGGCGGCCTCTTCTTCTCTTGCTCTCGACTGTTCCTTGCAAGATGGTTTTTGCTAGGGTGTTGTGTCTTGTGGTGTGACCGAACCACATCAGTTTTCTCATCTTTATGGTGGAGAGCAAAGGCTCTTGGGGGCCCACACGCTTTTTGATTTCTTCTTTCACATAGTTATTGGTCTTGTGTTCTTTGTATGATATTTTGAGGAGTCTTCTGTGGCACTTGTTCTCGAATGCTTGGATTCTCCTCTCTAACTCTGCTGTCAGAGTCCATGATTCACAGCCATATAGGAGGATAGATATCACGAGGGATTTGTAGAGGTGGTATTTGGTGCAGAAGCTGATGTTGTTGCTTCTGATGATCCTCTCGAGTCTGACTAGAGCAGATGTTGCTGTTGCAATGCGAGCTTTCACTTCATTGTTTGATGTGCCATCTTTTGTTAGGATGGAGCCTAAGTATTTGAATTGGCTCACCTCTTCCAATATTTCTCCATTCATCTTTATTTCCGTGCTGTCATTACTCGCGCTGTTGACCATGATCTTTGATTTCTCTGTACTGACCTCCATGCCGTATACGCTCGCTCGATCTGTTAGACTGTCTGTGAGGATTTGCAGTTCTTGTTTGCTGCAGCAGCAAACAAGAATGTCCAGGCTACATCCCTGAAAAGCGTGCCACCGATGCTGTGCCCCCACGCTTTGCTGTTGTTTATTATACATGCTGGCATGCTTTTACTGTGCTGAATTTCCTGAAATTTCATTTTGTGCATTTCAGGAGTGTAAGTTGTGTTGTTGTTTTATTTTTTACAGAAATTGACATACCCCTTGAGTCTTTAATATTGTTTGTTTATCTTTTTGCGATGAATTCCTGCTTTTCAATTCCTCCTGTTAGTATTGATAACACTTTTGGGTGTATTGCTGTCAGGTTTCTTTTCTCGTTTTGAACTTGTTATCCTCCATGCCCCAAAAGGGGTGAAAGGAATTAAATCTTGAATCTGGAATCTTGACTGTACTGTACTGTATTGTATTGTACTGTACTGGTACTGCACTGTACTGTACTGCACTGTACTGTACTGCACTGCACTGCACTGCACTGTACTGTACTGTACTGTACTGTACTGTACTGTACTGTACTGTACTGTACTGTACTGTACTGTATTGTACTCTACTGCACTGCTTTGCACTGCACTGCTTTGCACTGCACTGTACTGCACTGCACTGCACTGCACTGTACCGCACTGCACTGCACTGCCACAGCACTGCACTGTATACTTTTATGCTTATAAAAAAAACCCGATTCTTTACAACAGGACCTTGCAAGAGAGAGCTTTCTTGCCGCCATGGAATCGTTTACGTGCGACAAGTCTGCTAGATTTGGGATCATTCTCTCATTTGCATGATGTTGTTTGTTTGTCCGTCGTGTTCGACGATAACCTCCAAAACAGCAGAGGAGGCAGCTGCTGTTTCAGAAACTGGGCAGAAATTTGGTTATAGTGGAGATGCCTTTCCCACAGTACATCCCCACTCTCTCGGCCAAGAGGGCAGAAAGACAGTCAGCGTTGGAGATGTTCTCCAAAGGCCAACTAGCCCCCTGGGCTGCAGCACATAAAGGCTGTACAAGTCAAGCCTCCTAGTCAGAGAGTAATAGTCAATCACTAAAGACTAAGATGTAAAGTGGAATTCCATGAGTGGCAAAGAATGCCACTGGTCATACAGTTTCTCACTTTGCTGTTGCCCCCAATATCAATGGCTTAATCAAGAACCGTGATAAAGCCCAGGCGCTGAAGGCTAATGCATGATGATTTGAAGCAAGACAAAGATATATAGTTTGCGGTGCAAGTGTGTTTATCTGCTTAGAACTACTAGTATTAACAATTGTGAAAGACGCTTACTTCAAAACACAAGAAAAACCAAAGCAGCCGTGACAAAAACAAAATAAAAGACCTCCCCCTTCCCCACCAGTCCTCAACAACGACAACAACAAGCAAAGCACAAAAAACAAAACAACAAAAACCAACAACACAACAAAGTAAGAAAAAAAAAGCAACCCAACAAACCCTTATATGCAACAAATAAAACAACCGGACGACTGATTAAAGAATCACTCAACGTCCATATACATCAGAAACAATACACAAAAACAAAAATAAATAACAAATAATTAATACATAAACAAGCAAACAGAAAAGAACATTATAAACTAAAGTCATGTAATCAAAACAACAGCAGACCAACAACAAAAAAAGAAGAAAAATAAGGATAGAAACAGTTTGTATAACGAATGAAAGCGACGACGGGATTGGCTGATGGAGAACCAACAAGATTCCATCTTTAGGAGGAAGGGAGATAAACGAAGTAAGCAGTTGCTATGGCTCCGATGATGATCACGTGTTTGCCATGGTGACCAAACATGCTGACTCCTGAAACATCATCACCACAACTATCATGATCTTCACACATCATCTTTTATCTATCAATCTTCTTTATATTTTTTTTTTAAAAATTATTATTCATCTGCAGAGAAAGACTGGAGGGTCATCACAACATAACCACTTCAGGAGCTTAACGACTGGTATGGAGAAGGAGAAGATAATTATCATTCATAGCACTGTTGTCATTATCGCTCTTGCTATTGACAGTATTGTATATCATATCATCATTATCATCATCTCATCATCATCATCATCATCATCATTATCATCATCAGTATCCTCCTCCATCATCTTCCTCACAATCATCATCATCATCAACATATCAGTTTGATTCTTTTTTCGTTCCTCGGCTGGAGCTCTAAGCTTTATCAATAGAAATATTTTTTCCGTATGTGACCGTTTTCGCCCACCAATAAGGTAGCCGTATTCCGACTTCGGGGATGATGTCTAAGCCCGACACCAGCGTGGATGCGGTTTTTTTTTGTTTTTTTATTAAGTCATCCATTCCTACCGGCACGCAAAGGCCTACTCTTCCAAAAAAGCGGAACGAGTTTTAACGTATGCGTAAAAATTTCTGCGTGCATTCACACATGGGTCTTCAGTTTATAGTCTCGTCCAAAGGATTTCAGGGGAGTGGAGTCGGTACTGATATCCACTCCAGGGGAAAATCCTCTTAAAGGGGTGCCTGGGAGGTGGCTTAACTCTTAGACCGTGAGATCACGAGCCCAGAGCTCTAACCAGTAAGCTATCTTACCCCCTCTTCCCCCCCCCCCCCCTCTTCTCCACTACCCTTCAGTTTGATCTAGCACTGCACTGTTATGATACCGGTACCATGAAGTCTTAATTAATGTCCAGTAAGCTACTGTCGCTTGTCTGTCTTACTTACAAGTTATACATGTATAACGAACAAACGTAAAGAAGAGCTTCAGATCTAGTCTCCTTTCTTGCTTTACTAGACCAAATAATTAATGGTTTTGGTTTGTTTATATATATATGCTTTTGCTCCCTACTTATTACAAAGTTTCTATGTCACTGTCATTTTTTTATGTTTGGATTTCGTACCTCCTTCTCTTTGTCTCTGTATTTCCCCCCTCCCCTCCCTCCACACACACTCGTGCACGCGCAGGAATGTACGCACCATTTCAACTCCCTGAAACTGTTCCTTCCTCCCAAGCATGCATGCACACACACACACACACACACACACACACACACACACACACACACACACACATCACACACACAACACACACACACACACACACACACACACACACACACACCACACAACACACACACACACACACACACACACACACACACACACACACACACACACACACACACACACACACACACACACACACACACACCACCACACCACCACCCACCACACAACCACCACCACCACCACCACCACACCACACCACCCCACCACACCACACACACACTCACACACACAACACAACACACACACACCACACACCATCATTATTACCACACGTGCTGTTGCCCCTTCTCTCCACCCTCCCGCCCTCCAAGGTGTTGTTTCCCCCTCCCTCTCCTTCCCCGTCAGCTGTAACGTGTGCATGTCGGACGCGGCGTCACGCACAGCACGTGTGCACCAAGCGTGACGGTCGGAAGCGTGACCCAGCTGTGGGGGCAGGGCGGTGTGACATTGAGGGAAGCGTGACCCCTGGCACTGTGGAGCGCTGTGACACAGTCCAGGAAGGCTAGCAGACGACTGCAACAGACAGAAGATGGGGATGGTTTTCTGGGGGATCTTTATTTTTTATTGTATTTTGTACCACTACCTTATGTCACAGCAGATTTCTCTGCGTCAAATTCTTTATTATTATTTTTTTTATACCACTTTATGTCACAGCAGATTTCTCTACGTGAAATTCGGGCTGCTCTTTCTCTCGGGGGGGGGGGGGGGGGGGGGTAGAACGCGTCGCCACAAGTGCAGCGCCTACCCATTATTTTTTTCCCCATCAGAGATGGTGTCTAAACACGACATCTGTGTGCATGCTGGTTGTATATATATATATAATTTTGTCGCTGGTCGCTTGTCTAGAGGTAACGCGCATGTCTAGAAAGTGAAAAGTCCGGGTTGGAGTGTGCGGTTGGGTGGTTCAAATCTCGTTTGGGTCCAAAACTTTTCCCTCCACCTATTAAGACCATGAGTGGTAGTCTGGGTGCTAGTCTTTCGGATGGGACGATAAAACGAGGTCCCGTGTGTTACACAGTATTATCTAGCGCACGTAAAAGAACTCACGGCAACAAGAGGGTTGTCCCTGGCAAAATTCTGTTGAAAAAAAAGCCACTCTGATAGGGAAACAAATACACTTGTAGACAGGAAAAAAAAGGGTGGCGCTGTAATTGTGGCGACGCGCTCTCCCTGCAGGGAGAGCAGCCCGAATTTCACGCAGAGAAATCTGCTGTGACATAAAGTGGTATAGATAAATAAATAAATAAATAAATAAAAATAATACCCTTAATTTTAAGGCGGCAGATTGAAATCATTCGGATAAGACTATTAAACCAGGGCCTCGTGTGCGAAAGCACGCAGAACATTTTGTACACACGTTAAAAATCTGTTCTGCCTTTCGGAAGAGCAGGTCATCGTGTGCTGGTTGGAGCGGATGACAACAAAATATTTTTTAAAAAAAACATAACAGCATGAACACAGGTGTCGTCTTTAGACACCATCCCTGAGGAAAAATCGGGGAGTTGGAGTCCCCAGGGTGGTTCGGGCTGTAGGCCTATATGACAACGTTCTGGCTGCTCTTGCGACGGCACGAAAACCATGTGTATAGGTGATTGCCTTTCTAGAGCCTAGAGCGCAACTCCATAGTCTTGCGAGACTGACTGATGCCAAACTAATTGAAGTGAAATGGATTGCGTTGTGTTGTGTTGTATTGGGATGTGTTGTATTGGGATGTGTTGTACTGCGTTGTGATGTGTTGTGTTGCGTGGTATTGCATTGCATTGTATTGTATTGTGTTTTTATGTTGTAGTTCTATATTGTATCACAGTGCGTTGTATTCTTATCGTATAGTATTTTAATCAAACCACTTCATTTATGGTCAGGTATTCATTAAAAAAAAATCATTCAGCTTCAATCAGAAACAATTTTGACATTTTCTCGAACAACTTTTCATAAATTTTTCAAAAAAACCTTGGGCAGAATCACTGCACAGTACACTACATTGCAGAATCAAATTTTTTTTTACATGGTTAAACAAATAACATTGTTTGTTACTTGTGATCCCCATTTCCTTTGAAAGAGGAGCCTGTGGCATGAATCCTGTGACAAATCCTGAGTTACAGCTATTTTCCTACTACCCAAAAGCCTTGTGGACAGCTGTCTTCACTGATGACTCTGCTGAAGGGATAGCTGTGCGAACTGGAGGGAAGGGATTTACATCCAGTACCTGAAGGCAGAGAAGACAGG
>CM060342.1:34052289-34059789 GCA_030674155.1 Stramonita haemastoma
GGTGTGGTGTGGTGTGGTGTTGTAGTATGTGTGGTGTTTAGTGGTTGTGGTGTGGTGTTTAGTGGTGTGGTGTGGTGTATTGCAGTATAGTGTGGTGCGGTGTGGTGTGGAATGGTGTGGTGTGGTGTGTAGTGTAATGGTGTGGTGCGGTGTGGAATGGTGTGGTGTGTAGTGTAGTGTAGTGTAATGGTGTGGTGTGGTGTGGTGTGGTGTGGTGTGATAGTGCAGTGTAGTGTTGTGGAGTGAAGTGAAGTGGTGTGGTGTGGTGTAGTGTGGTGTGGTGTGGTAGTGCTGTGGAGTGTTGTGGAGTGGAATGGAGTCTTGTGTAGTGGAGTGGAGTGGAGTGGAGTGTACACAACACATTTACAGACAACACCGGGATGGGATAGCCTAGTGGTCAGAACATTGAGCTCGCAATTTGACGACCCAGGTTCGATTCCCGGTCGAGGAGATTTTTCTCCTGGAGTTAACATCAGTGCTGACTCCACTCCCCCCAAAAAAGTCCTTCGGATGAGACTGTAAACCGAGGCCCCCATGTGTGAAAGCACGCAGGAAATCTAGCCCACACGTTAAATCCTGTTCCGCTTTTCGTAAAAGTAGGCCATTGTGTGCCGGTACGTGGGAACAGATGACAGTATTTACAACAGGAGGAAAGGGGATGTTACATATAACCATGCATTTGCTTTCCCACATAAAATATTAAAGTAGCTGTACACATTCACTCTATACTTGGTTTAATACATCTTTTTTTAGGCCTTGCTTCATCTGTAACAAAACTCTTTTTATATACTTTTTTCTGTTAAACTTGATTTTTGTCGTTATTGCTATTCTGTTACCTCTGTTCTAGTATTAATGAAGATACTCAAGATAAATGTAACTCTACACCGTATTTTTCCAAAAAAAAACAAAAATCCCTTGCAAGATAATTGAAATATTGATATGTGTAACATAATCATAATGTCAGAAGGCTACACACTGTATTGGCATTGAACATTTTGTTGTTTGTTTTCGCTTTAACATCTTCCACTTTAAATGATATTGGACGATAAATGAACGTTTTGTATTGATGAAGATGTATGTGCTTTATGAGTGAATATAACCTGCATTGCAAGGTAAAAAAAAAAAAAGTACAACAGTGCATACACACGGGGACAGGATGTTAAAAAAAAAAAAGCACAAGAGTGCTTATTCCATTTTCCGCGATATAAAAACAATGAAAAAAAAAATTGAAAAAAAAAACTACAGTGGCGAAGTGGGTACGTACCTGTTTCACAGACGTGGATGTGTGCCCGAGGCACAGTGTTTGCAATCAGCACGTGCAGCATGTTGGCCGCTAAGGGACACGGCACACAGCGGATGGCAATCTTCCGGGATCTGAACCACACACACACACACACACACACACACACACACACACGCACGCACGCATACGCATGCACGCACGCAAACACATACACGTACACACACACGCACGCACACGCATGCACGCACACAAACACATACGCCACACACACACACGCGCGCACACACATACACACGTACGCGCGTGCACGCACGTACGTGCACGCACGTACACACATGCATACACACACGTACGCATGCACAAATACACATACCCAAACACACACACATACACATAAACACACACACAAACGTACGCACGCATGCACACACACACACACACACACACACACACACACACACACACACACACACACACACACTGATATATTATGTGTGTTAAAAACACACACAAAATACTTTTTTTTTTTAAATGCACGCGTACTCATTATACGTATACTAGCTATAAAATGAGAGAGAGAGAGAGAGAGAGAGAGAGAGAGAGAGAGAGAGAGAGAGAGAGAGAGAGAGAGAGAGAGAGAGAGAGAGAGAGAGAGAGAGAGAGAGAGAGAGAGAGAGAGAGAGAGAGAGAGAGAGAGAGAGATTTGATTTGATTTGATTTGATTTGATTTGATTTATTCTTTTATATCGTTGATAATGGAATAAGCACTCTTCTGCTTTTTACATCCAGTCCCCGTGTATGCAGTTTTGTAAATGTCATGTTCCCACCGGCACACAATGGCCTACTCTTACGAAAAAGCGGAACAGGATTTAAAACTAGTGGAAGATGTACTACGTGCTTCGCACAAGATGGGGCCTCGGCTTTTAGTCTCAATCGCAAGTGACTTTTGGGACGTGGAGTCAGCACTAAGATTAATCCCCGGAGAAATGTCCCCATCGGAAACGAACACCGTCGTCAAATGCGAGCGCAAATAGTCACACCACTAGCTAGCATCGAGACGAAGAGAGAGAAAGAGAAGAGAAGAAGAGAGAGAGCATGAGAAGAGAGAAACAAAAGCATGAGAGAGAACATAATGACAACGAGGGTGCACTGAGCGAAGACACATGGGCCGCAGAGCATGGAAAGATATACAAAAACCAGAGAAAACAAAGGGAGAAAAGACGAAAAAACGTAGCAGTAGACGAAAGAAAGCACAAAGAAAAACAAAAACAAACAAACAAAAAACACAAAAACAAAAGTGACATTGGAAAAAAAAAGAAATACAGAAAGAGCGAATAGAGTAACAAGAAGAGAAGTGAATGATGAAATAGATAAGAGAAAAGAAAGAGAAGAGAAGAGAAAGAGAAAGAGAAAGAGAAGAGAGAAAGAGAAGAGAAGAGAAAAGAAGAGAAGAGAATGAGAAGAGAGAAAGAGAGAAAGAAAGAGAAGAGAAGAGAAGAAGAAGAGAAGAGACATGAGAAAGAGAAAGAGAAGAAGAAAGAGAAGAGAGAGAGGAGAGGGAGAGGAAGGGGAAAGAGAAAAGAGAAGAGAAGAGAGAGAAAAGAGAGAGAAGAGAGAGAGAGAAGAGAGAAGAGAAGAAGAGAGAGAGAGAGAAGAGAAGAAGAACGAGAGAAGAGACAAGGAATATTGGGCGGAGACGGTAAATAGGGAACTAGAGAATAAAGAGAGAAAAGAAGAGAAAGTGAATAGAAAGAGAAAAGAAGAAAAAGGGAAGTGAAGAGAAAAGAAGAGAAGTGACAAGAGAAAGAGAAAAGAAAGAGAAAGTAAAGAATAGGTAAAAGAAAGAGAAGACACAAAAAAAAGAGAGAAGAGAAGAGAACGAACAGAAAGAGAAGAGAAAGAGAAGAGAAAGAAAAGAGAGAAGAGAAATATGAAAGAAGAGAAGAGAAAGAGAGACAAATCAGAACGACGGGAAGGGAGAAACAAGGTCCAGAGCAAAGAGAGCAGACAGACAGACAGACAGACAGAGAAGAGACAAGAGACAGACAGACAGAGACAGACAGAGAAGACAGACAGAGAAAGAGAAGAGACAACGAACAGACAGACAGACAGACAGAGACAGACAGACAGACAGAGACAGAAGAAGAGAAGACAGACAGAACAGACAGAGAAGAGAAGAGACAGACAGACAGACAGACAGAAGAGAAAGGACAACAGACAGACAGAAGACAGAAGAACAGAGAAGAAGAAAGACAGAGACAAGACCATGACAGACGGAAAGGGACAGACAACAGAGACAGTAGACAGTACGAAGACAGACAGACAGACAGACAGACAGACTGACTGACTCACTCGCAGAGGTGTGATAGAGGTTCTGGCACCACAGCCTTGAAGCACTGGAAGGCCAGTTGGTACTGACTGCAGGCTGAAACACACAGACAGACAAGCAACTTGCCATTCTTGCATAGTTTACCCTCTCGAGAAACAATTGCGTTAAAATAAATTATACTCTATATGTATGCAATAGCAATTCAACGGCAAAAAAGAGGAGAAAAAGCACGCGTTCGCGCAGACAAACAGACAGACAGACAGACAGACAGACAGACAGACAGACACACAACACACACACACACACACACACACACACACACACACACACCACCACACACACACACACACACACACACACACACACACACACACACACACACACACATCCCTGAAGTCAGAATGCAGCTAACTTAATTAATGGTGGGCAAAGGGTCACATACGCAAAATCTCCTCATCTGCAAACCTCAGAGCTCTCGCCCCAGAACGACAAGAAAAAAAAATCATGGACTTTAAGCTTGTTTGTTTGCTGACCTGCGTTTCTCTGTCAGAGAAGCTCGCTATGGGGGCCTTCCATCACCCACGTGCTGTCTTCTCTGTCTGATTTGTCCGCTACACTGGAGATTGGCGGACGGATAGCCTAGTGGTCAGAACATTGCGCTCGCAATTTGACCGACCCGGTTCGAGTCCGGTCGAGGAGATTTTTCTCCTGGAGTTAACATCAGTGCTGACTCCACTCTCTCCAAAAGTCCTTTCGGATGAAACTATAAACCGAGGCCCCGTGTGCGAACGCACGCAGAACATCTTGCGCACACGTTAAATCCTGTTCCGCTTTTCGTAAGAGTAGGCCATCGTGTGCGGTGGGAACAGGTGACATTTACAAAACTGCATAACACGGGGACTGGATGTAAAAAAAGCACAAGAGTGCTTATTTCCATTATCCTCGATCATAAAAGAATAAATCAAATCAAATAAATCAAAACCCTGTCTAATTTGTCTGCTACACTGAGATTGTCTGCCCTGTCAGATGGCAAATGGCGCGTTGATGGAGGCAATAGGAAGAGGGCACATCGCCGTTCTCCTCCTCATTTCCTTTAAAAAAAAAAATTACAGGTCAAGTGTCCATTTTCATATTCCAGGTCATTTTCAAAAAAACCTACTCAAAGCAGCTTTCAAAAAAACAATGATGACGATTTCTCCACGCTGAGTCGGATGCGCAGGCCTGAATTGTCAGTGCTTAACGGCAGCGCAACACATTTTCGCTGTACGACAGGCACATGTCAGACAATTGGCAGACAGCCAGCCAGCCCATATAGGCAACAGACAGCCAGCACCAGAGAACCAAATAGGCAACAGCCAGACAGCCAGACAGAGAACCAAATAGGCAGAAGCCAACAGAGAAGAACAAATAGGCAGACAGACAGACAGAGAGAGAACCAAAAGCAGACAGACAGACAGCGAGCCAGCCAAATAGGCAGACAGCAGACAGACAGACAAGAACCAAATAGGCAACAGCCAGACAGACAGACAGAGGACCAAATAGGCAGACAGCCGCCATACAGAGAACCAAATAGGCGACAGACAGCCAGCCAGACAGGACCAAATAGGCAGACAGACAGACAGACAGACAGAGAACCAAATAGGCAGACAGACAGCCAGACAGACAGAGAACCAAATAGGCAGACAGACAGACAGACAGAGAACCAAATAGGCAGAACAGCCAGCCAAGCAGAGAACCAAATAGGCAGACAGGCCAGCCAGCCAAATAGGCAGCAGACAGACAGCCAGACAGAGAACCAAATAGGCAGACAGCCAGCAGCCAAATAGGCAGCCAGACAGACAGCCAGACAGAGAACAAAAGGCAGACAGCCAGACAGCAGAACCAAATAGGCAGACAGACAGACAGAGAACCAATAGGCATAACAGCCAGACCGACAGAGACCAATTAGGCAGGACAGGCACTCCAGCCAAATAGGCAGCCAGACAGACAGCCAGACAGAGAACCAAATAGGCAGACAGCCAGCCAGACAGAGAACCAAATAGGCAGACAGACAGCCAGACAGAGAACCAAATAGGCAGACAGCCAGCCAGCCAAATAGGCAGCCAGACAGACAGCCAGACAGAGAACCAAATAGGCAGACAGCCAGACAGAGAACCAAATAGGCAGACAGACAGACAGAGAACCAAATAGGCAGACAGCCAGACAGACAGAGAATCAAATAGGCAGACAGACAGACAGACAGACAGACAGAGAACCAAATAGGCAGACAGACAGCCAGACAGACAGAGAACCAAATAGGCAGGCAGACAGACAGCCAAATAGGCAGGTAAACAGCCAACCAGCCAAACAGGCAGACAGCCAGCCAGCCAAACAGGCAGGCAGCCAGCCAGCCAAACAGACAGACAGACAGAGAAACAAACAGAGAGGACTAACACACTCACAGTGCAGGCAGAGAGTGTGGGCGCTCTGCATGGTGTTTTTCCACATCTCTGTCGCTATCTGGAAACTGGGGTCACTTTCCGAGCAGTCCTTGGTCTTGTCGCGGAAACAGCGGGTCACGTGATCTTCCCGCTCCGTGGCACTGCCGAGACAAAAGGTTGTGAGAAGTTTGTCACAGGAAAAGTTACAGTGAAACACACAGAGAGATTTTGATTGATTTGATTTGATTTATTGTTTTATATCAAGGATAATGGAATAAGCACTCTTGTGCTTTTTTACATCCAATCCCCGTGTGTATGCATTTTTGTAAATGTCTTCTGTTCCCACCGGCACACGATGGCCTCTTCATCGGAAAACGACAGGATTTAACGTGAATTCTTTTCGTTCCACCACGGGCCTCATTAGTTCATCGAGGAAAGAGAAAGGAGTGAAGAGAGAGAAGATAGATGAGGAAGGAGAAGAGTGAGAGAGAGAGAGAGAGAGAGAGAGAGAGAGAGAGAGAGAGAGGAGAGAGAGAGAGAGAGAGAGAGAGAGAGAGAGAGAGAGAGAGAGAGATGGAGAGGAGAGAGAGAAGAGGGAGGAGCATTCAAGTATCAGGCTAAAGCCCCTTATGAACTAATACCACACACATACACACACACAAAACACACACACACACATCACACACACACACACAACAACACACACACACACACACACACACACACACAACACACACACACACACACACACACACACACACACACACACACACAACACACAAAGTGTGTTGGAATTGCCCTTCGTAGGATGATTAAAATGTTTTTGATTTCACATAACAAACCACACGACACGACACGACACACCACCATACCACACCACACCGCACTGCACCGCACCGCACCGCACCGCACCGCACACCACACCACACCACTCTACACCTCTACTCAGTGCTCAGTCACCTCTACTCAGTAAACATCAGTGCTGACTCCATTCTCCCCCAAAAGTCCTTCGGTTGAGACTATAAACCGAGGCCCCGTGTGCGAACGCACGCAGAACATCTTGCGTACATGTTAAATCTTGTTCCGCTTTTCGTAAGAGTAGGCCAATTGTATTTTCTATTTTGCACCACTTCATGTCACAGCAGATTTCTTTGCGTGAAATTCGGGCTGCTGTCCCCGGAGAGAGCGCGTCGCCACAAGTGCAGCGCCTACCCATTATTTTCCTTCTTTTTCCTGTCTGCAACTGTATTTGTTTCCCTATCAGAGTGGCTTTTTTTCTACAGAATTTTGCCAGGGTCACCCCCCCCCCCCCCTTGTTGCCGTGGGTTCTTTTACGTGCGCTAAATAGTGATGCTTAACACACATGACCTCAGTTTATCGTCTCATCCGAAAGACTAGCGCCTAGACCACCACTCAAGGTCTAATGGATGGGGGGAAAGTTTGTGTGCCGGTAGGAACAGATGACAAGATTAAAAAAAAAAAACTACATACACACGGGCACTGGATGT
>CM060342.1:34064789-34082289 GCA_030674155.1 Stramonita haemastoma
TCCCACCCCACTCCATCCCATCCCATCCCATCCCAGAACATTGCGCTGGCATTCTGACGACCCAGGTTCGAGTCCGGTTGAGGAGATTTTTCTCCTGGAGTTAACTTCAGTGCTGACTCCACTCTCCCCAAAAGTCCTTCGGATGAGACTTTAAACCGAGGCCCCGTGTGCGAGCGAACGCACTCAGAACATCTTGCGCACACGTTAAATCCTGTTCCGCTATTCGTAAGAGTAGGCCATCGTGTGCCGGTGGGAACAGATGACATTGACAAAACTGCATACACACGGGGACTGGATGTAAAAAAAAGCAAAGAGTGCTTATTCCATTATCCTCGATATAAAAGAATAAATCAAATCAAATCAAATCAAATGAATCAAACTTACCCCACCTTAGCCCACCCCACTACACCTCAACCCCACCCTACCCCACCCTAACCCACCCACGGTGGCATGCGCAAAAATATCACCATTGGTAAAAACTTGAAGCTCTTGCAGAATGAACGAAAATTTCATTCATTCTTTTATTCAAGTATTCATTCTTTAATTTCTTTATGCATTCATTCATTCAGGTATTCGTTTATCCATGTATTCATTTATTCGGATAATTTATTTTCATAAATGAATTCAGGAAGGGTGGACAGAGAGGTTGAGCACTCTTTATCTTTGGGGACTAGACAACTTTTTTTTTGGGGGGGGACCATACTGTCTGTAGTGCCACAGAAAAGCTGTTGGAGGAAGTGATTCAGAACACTGTCACCCGACATGACAGCAGCAGCGTTCATTCCTTCTCCAGAGAAGAAGGGCAGTGACTGACTGACTGACTGACTGACTGACTGACTGACTGACTGACTTAACCACCATAATATGTCCACAAAGCTGAAACTCCCTTCTTCTCCTCTGCGTGCCTATGGTAAAAAACAAACAAACAAAAAAAAAAACCAGTCAGGCGAGCACATCCTTCAGAGGTGTATACGCTATTCAGCGACCTGAGGAAGAAAGTGTGGCTGACGGAGATAACCCTACAGACCAAGCTGTACGTACATACGGCCCACGAGAGGAGCTGGAAAGGACATGCCTTCATTTTTTTTCCAGACACATCTGATAGTGTAAAGCGAACGAGAGACGAGAGAAAGAAGAAAGAAGAAAGAAGAAAGAAGAAGAAGAAGAAGAAGAAGAAAAGAAGAAGAAGAAGAAGAAGAAGAAGAAGAAGAAGAAGAAGAAGAAGAAGAAGGAAAAGAAGAAGGAAAAGAAGAAGAAGAAGAAGAAGAAGAAGAAGAAAGAAGAAGAAGAAGAAGAAGAAGAAGAAGAAGAAGAAGAAGAAGAAGAAGAAGAAGAAGAAGAAGAAGAAGAAGAAGAAGAAGAAGAAGAAGGAAAAGAAGAGGAAGAAGAAGAAGAAGAAGAAGAAGAAGAAGAAGAAGAAGAAGAAGAAGAAGAAGAAGAAGAAGAAGAAGAAGAAGAAGAAGAAGAAGAAGAAGAAGAAGAGAAGAAGAAGAAAGAAGAAGAAGAAGAAGAAGAAGAAGAAGAAGAAGAAGAAGAAGAAGAGAAGAAGAAGAAGAAGAAGAAGAAGAAGAAGAAGAAGAAGAAGAAGACGAAGAAGGAGAAGAAGAAGAAGAAGAAGGAAAAGAAGAAGAAGAAGGAAAAGAAGAAGAAAACTAACTGACTGACCTGGGGCGCACAGTTGCTCCAAAGGCTCCTGTACTCTCATGTAATACTCATCCTCCAGGTCAAAAGAGGAGGGGCATTCCTCCACCATCCTCTCCTTCACTCCTCTTTTGCTGAGCTCCTGGCTGAAACAGAGGGGGGTGGCACACAGAGAGTAAAAGCTACATCCGTTCTTACCTGACTACACATGGCCTACTCTTTTGAAAGGCAGAGCAGGTTTTTAACATGTGTGCAGGATGTTCTGTGTGTGTGCGTTCGCATAAGGTATCTCGTTTTTTTTTGTTTTTTTTATAATCTCGTCCAAAGAAGCTTCTGGGAGAGAGGAGGTGGTACTAGTGTTAATGATTGGAAGGTTGGGTGCATGTAAATGATTTGAATGCTAGTGTTTCGATTTGTTTGCTTTTACAAGATTCAACGCTAAATAAATTTCATATATCATCATCATCATCATCATCATCATCATCATCATCATCATCATCATCATCATCATCACACCACCACCACCACCACCACCACCACCACCACCACCACCACCACCACCACCACCACCATCATCACCATCATCACCATCATCACCATCATCACCATCATCACCATCATCACCATTATTATTATTATTATTATTATTATTATTATTATTATTATTATTATTATTATTATTATTATTATTATTATTATTATTATTATTACCACTAAAGTTAACTTCAGGGGCAAAATCCCCTCACACGGGCATCCCGAGAGTGGCTCGAACCTGGGCAGGCAGATCACGAGCTCCACGCTCTAACCACCTGCCCATCCCACCCCTGAATAAAATACTTGCATGTAAAAGACTGGCAGAGGAATGGAACTGGAACCAGTGCTGCCTCCAAAGGAAAAAAAAAACATCCCTCCGAACCACCAAGCTCACCGGGGACTCGAACCCGGTCCCACAGAGCACGAGTGAGGCCTGAAACCTTAACCACTCGGCTTCTTGTCCCACCTCCCTTTCCCTTCCCTAGGAATACCCGACAACTTGTGTTTGTGGGGACTAGATCCCCCTTGGGGATGGCGGGGGGGGGGGGGGGGGGGGGGGGGGGGGGGGGGGGGGGGGCTGTCACTATAAATAGCATCCCCACATTCTTGGAAATTCTGTGTTACAAACTTCCTCTTTTCTATCCCTCTCTTTGCTTCTGCCTTGTTCCTTTTTATTTCTCTCACCTCCTCCTTGTCTATTTTCTACTCTCTTGGTCCCTTCGTCTGCATTTTTGTCCCCAAGAAAGACTTTAAAAGATAACAAGTTCTCTCTCATGTCGAAGTTGGATGCGCTGGGCCTGACTTGTCAGGCGCTTAACGGCAGCAGTGACGCATTTTCGCTCATATCACAGACAGCAATAGTTGCTGTCTGCGCATTTAGTGTTGACTAGATGTCCGTGAACGTGTGCGTACGTGACATTGAAGAGGGGTTGGAAAGAAGAGAGTGAGGTTGACTGATGATAGTGGAAGTTTTCAGTGTTGCTCTGTATGTCTTCAATAGGGCAGAGCAGATCCGGGTTTAGGGGGGAAATGAAAAGTAGTGGCTTGTTGTGTGTTCTAGGTACATTATACTTATCTGTCTTTTAGAAAAAAAAGGATATTTTTGTTGTTGTTGTAAAGATAGAATGATAGAATAAGCACTCATGTGCTTTTTTTTTTACATCCAGTCCCTGTGTGTATGCGGTTTTGCAAATTTTGTAACCTATTCCCACCGGCATACAGTGGCCTACTCTTTCGAAAAACGGAACAGGTTTTAACGTGCGCGCAAGATGTTCTGCGTGCGTTCGCACACGGGACCTCGTTTTATAGTCTAATCCGGACTTTTGGGAGAAGTGGAGTCGGTACTGATGTTAACTACAGAGAAAAATGTCCCCTTGAACGGGATTCGAACCTGAGCCGTGAGATTGCGAGCGCAATGTTCTAACCACTAGGCTATCCCGTTAAATTAGCTATCTACTTGCTTATTTCTTTGGGGGAGGTGTAACCTGTTCCCATGTTGTTATAATTATTTTATCTGTTTTCTTACTTTTTTATTTCAAAGAAGCGAAAGGTAGTGGTTTATTTTGTTGAAAGTTTACTCCTTTTTGTGGTTTATCTATTGTTTATTTATTTGTTGGCATATTTATTTTAGGCAAATGTAAGGAACTCTCTCAGCTCGCTGCTTGTTTGTGCTCACAATGATGTAATGTATGATTTTGGTATGATGTGTTTTTTTTCGAATAACACATGTTTAAAACAAGTGGTTTTAGAGTGCTGGGCTTATCATATTATTAATGTATAAATCTGTACGTTCTTTTCTTTATTTTTTTGGGATGTGTAAAGCATCGATTTGTTATTTGAGGCTTTCTGTTCATGAACTTATTCTGCCAGAGGCTTGTCAATAATTCTCAATAGCACCCCCACCTTCTGGAAAATCTCTGATAGGAATTCCCCCTGTTCTATCCCTCTCTTTTGTTTCGACCTTGTTCCTTTGCTGTGACGCTTCACAGATGTTCACTTTCTTTTCGACTGTATGGCGTGTTCTGATAAACGCAGAATCTTTAAGGCGCTAAGTGTGTTTAAAGACATTGCTGATATGAATTCTGTTGCAAAATTAATATACTATTTGTCAGCAGTGAAGAGAAAATAAAAAAGTCTAGCAAAATTAATAGAAGCAATGAATATTAGGGAAAAGATAACGGAACAGAGTAACTAGTCCCTAGGTAGTCCATTATAGATTCTGTGTGTGTGTGTGTGTGTGTGTGTGTGCGCGCGCGCGCGCGCGGTGTGTGTGTGTGTGTGTGAGAGAAGAGAGAGAGAGAGAGAGAGAGAGAGAGAGAGAGAGAGAGAGAGAGGAGAGAGAGAGAGAGAGAGAGAGAGAGAGAGAGAGAGAGAGAGAGAGAGAGAGAGTGTGTGTGTGTGTGTGTGTGTGTGTCACCTGCGTGGCAAATAGATTGTACAATGGTATATATGTAAGTGCGGAGTGAGAGGAAAATTTGAAAAATGTTATTATGTTACACAAATTTATCTGAACATGTTATTCTTCCTTGTCTACAAGGCTGTAATGCTGTATGGACAATAAAACTGTGTCAGTGTCAGTGTCAGTGTCAGTGTCACTACCTTGTTCCTTTTCTTCATGTCACCTTCTTTTTGTCTGTGCTCTGCACTCTTGGTCCATTCTCCTGCCATTTTTTTTCAGAAAGATTTAAAAGATTAAAAAAAAAGTATTTCTCCCACTTAAAAGATTAAAAAAAAAAAAGTCTCTCCCACACCCGAAGTTGGATGTGCTGGGCCTGACTTGTGAGGCGCTTAACAGCAGCGTAACGCATTTTCGCTCATAGGACAGACAGTAATAGTTACTATCTGAGCGTTCAAGGCAGAAGAAGAATTTTTTTAATGTAAAGTTCATATAATACACTTTCGCAGTAGAATATAAAAAAATATATATATAAAAAACTGTGTACACGTTTCCTCTTACCAAAAAAAAACAACCTTACCAGAACAGATGACAAGATTTACAAAACTGCATACATACGGGGACTGGCTGTAATAAAGCACATGAGTGCTTATTCCATTATCCTCGATATAAAAAAATAAATTAAAAAAAGATATCAAAGACAGCGCCTTACCAAAAAACAGTATATTATTGCCGATGATGTCATAGCTAGCCTGACTTAACAAAACATTGATGGTAATATTATTATAGTCAATATCATATCAGGTGAGTGTTTCTCGGAACGTGGTTCAGCGTGACACAAACTTCCTGTCTCACTCTAACGGATTTCCTGAACTGACTAGCTGACAGGGTCAGATCAGGGGAGGGGTCAGCGGCTGACGTCAGTGACGTCAATGCTACTGTATAACAAACGGTTCGAAGAGTGGACTGTTATGTGTTGTTTCCCAGTGTGGTCAGTTCTTAGAACAGGACTTGGTCAGGCTAGCGAGTGGAGTGGACGGCATTGTTCTCTTCTGCATGGTCACGGCAAAGTTGTCCGTGTGAAGTTTGGTGTAGATCTATAAGGTCTGCCCAGTGCCACAGAGAGATATCTCATATTATCAATCAAGCCTCTCTTGTGTTTCTGTCTCTGCCTGTCTTTCTTTCTTTCTCTTGTTTCTCTCTGTGTCTCTGTGTATGTCTGTATGTCTGTCTGTCTGACACAGACACAGACACACGCACACACGCACGCACGCATGCACACAAAACACACTCACACACACGCGCGTGTGCACGCGCGCCCGCGCGATCGTTTTCTTCGCACGGCCTTTAGTTATTTATTCCGGTTGTTTTCATCTGGGCCATTACGTTTTAATTTTTCGACATGAACATTCTTCTTTTTCTTCTTTTTCTTCTTCTCTCTTCTTCTTCTTCTTCTTCTTCTTCTCTTCTTCTTCTTCTTCTTCTTCTTCTTCTTCTTCTTCTTCTTCTTCGCATTCTTCGCATTCTTCTTCTTCTTCGCATTCTTCTTCTTCTTCATCTTCTTCGCATTCTTCTTCTTCTTCGCATTTTTCTTCTTCTTCGCATTCTTTTTCGCTTTCTTCTTCGCATTCTCTTTCTTCGCCGCATTCTTCTTCTTGGCATTGTTCTTTTTCTTCTTCGCAGTTCTTCTTCGTCCAACGCTCTTACAGGAACCATTGTTGTCTGTCAAATGAACGGAAATATGTTGCACTATCGTTAAGCGCCTGCACTGGCATGTCAAGCCCAGCGCATCCGACCTCAGTGAAAGAGAAAATGTTTGTCTTAAGTCTTTCTGAGAAAAGGGAAAAAGAATGGACCAAGAAGGCAGAAGATAGAAAAGAAGGAGGTGATAGGAAGAAAAGGAACAAGGAGAAGCAAGTTTGTCTTTCTCCCCCCCCCCCAAAAAAAAAAAAAAGAAGAAAAAAGATCTAGTTATTCTGTTGCAGTTTTCCAATCTGGTCAACACAAATTGGAAATTTATATACGCCAAGACAACAATGGTTCCTGTAAGAGCGTTGGACGAAGAAGAAGAACTGCGAAGAAGAAAAAGAAAAATGCGAAAAAGATCGCCAATTTAAGAAGAAGAATGCGGAAAGAAAAAGAATGCCAAGATGAAAGACTATTGGAGGTTAGAGCAGTTTTGATCAATGTCCTTTATGATTCCGTATCTTTGTGTTTAGTTTGTTTTTCTTCATGATTTTTGGGCTATTGCTCATTTCCAACTTCTTTTTTTTTGGTCTATTTTGCAAGTTTGATTCATCCTATTCTTTTTTTTTTGCGTAGGCTTAATCTTATTCTGTGCAGTTTGAAATCATACACTTCAGCACGCAGACACAGGTATTAAACACATTCTTATGAATATATAGGCTATTCCACTCTCTGATGTTGTCTTCCCATCCTTTTCTCTGTCTGCCTCTTAACTAATGTCCTTTATGCCCTTGAACTGGGGTCAGTTAAGGTCAAGGTTCTGTGCCTGGTGTAGAAACAGCGTCCTGTTTTCGCTATTGTCTGCGTCAACCCCCCCCCCCCCCTACCTCCCTACATCCCCATTTCCCATAAACAATCCCAATCCACGCACACACACTTAACGGATATTCACACGTTGGTTTGACCTTCAGTGATGATTGTGTATCCACCTTAACATCCGTAACATGTTCAGTGTTCAGTGCATATTGATGTAAGGGGCTGATGACATGATACTCTTCTGAAAATGACATGTCTCTTTGGCCACTGACTGTCCTTTGTCACTGTTCCCATATCCTCTTCCTGTGCGCTGTTTGTGTGTGTGTGTGTGTGTATGTGGTGTGTGTGTGTGTGTGTGTGTGTGTGTGTGTGTGTGTGTGTGTGTGTGTGTGTGTGTGTGTGTGAAGTCAAGTCAAGTCAAGTCAAGTCAAATTTTTATTTCCAGATGGTACATTAAGTAAGCAATAAATTTGCTTTTTTTTTCTTCAAGCCATCTATGTAGTAAAAAAAAATCCCCCCCCAAAAAACACTTATAAAAAAAACCCAGACAAACTAACAAAAATGAAGCAGCAAGCAAACAGGCAGAGTACAACCAAGAAGACCATGTGTGTGTGTGTGTGTGTGTGTGTGTGTGTGTGTGTGTGTGTGTGTGTGTGTGTGTGTGTGTGTGTGTGTGTGTGTGTATGTGTGTGTGTTTGTGTGTGTATGTGCGTGTGTGTGCATGTGTGTGTGTGCATGTGTGTGTGCACGTGTGTGTGTGTGTGTGAGTGTGTGTGTGTGCGTGTGTGTGTTTGTGTGCGTGCGTGCGCGTGCATGCGTGCGTGCGTGCGTGTGTGTGTGAGTGTGTGTGTGTGTGTGTGTGTTGGCACGTGCATGTGGCACAGGCTCCCTTACCCGCAGATGTGAATGAGTTGGTCCGGGGACCGTTTTTCAGGGGTAGGTCCAGCAGGGTCTGCACCCGCGTGCTAAGGGCCGACAACCGGGGTTCCCAGCTCTCTATCTCACAGCCTCCCCCTTCCGCCCCCTTCATCAGCATCATCGCCGTCACTGTGTGTAAAGTAAGGTGAAAGGTTGGATGACGGTGAAATAGGTTTGGTAGGTAAGTAACTATGGGAAACATGAAAACGGGCTATATATCAGTATTGATGTTGACTACTTTTCCTTCTGTTTTCATAAATCCCTCTTGCATTCACACAGCACGTACTAAGGCATCCACAGAAACAAAAATAACTTTTTCATGAAGACTAGTCCCTCAGTCAAAACTCATGTGATTTTGCACGTATTTTTAGGTTTGAACTTAAAAAAAAAATTAGCAAACACTTTACCCCCTCAGTTCTTTGTCGTCTGCTAGCTTCCTAACCGCAATATGGATACTACATGACCCGTAAGGTATTACTGGAGTGTAACCGAAGAGATCCAAACAGGGTCGATGCAGAGGGCAATATTTCTGGTTTTAAGTTAAATGCCCCAAAAGACCAAAGGGATGCACACTACAGTCAACCCACAGAACCAGCGGAACAGATCTGGAATACGTTAAAAAAATTCAAATATTTAGGCTCTGTGACAGAAAGTCATGACTCCTGTCTGCAAGATGTTAAGACTAGAATCGGTATGGCCGAGCAAACGATGATTCAGTTAAGCAGCATTTGGAAAGACAGAGGCATACCCGAATATCTCAAAATTTACCTCCACCTTCACCTTCACCTGTCCCGTAGTCGCGTGGACCGTGGGGCACTACTGAAGATTTTGCAACCAGCTTCCGTCACTCCCCACGGTCCTCCGCCCTCGATCAAAATATCAAAATTGGAATGGTCAAAACCCTAATCTGGCATGTATTACTGTATGGGTCAGAAACCTCGACACTAAAAACATTGGAAAGAGTCAAAATAAAAACAGCCGAAACGTGGTTCTACAGGCAACTTCCCAGAGTCAAAGATCAGACAGAAGAACAAATGAAAACATTCTTGATGAACTCTCAGTGCAAAGATAAATGTTGGCTGAAATTGTTAAACGCAGACGGAGATATGTTGGTCATCAAACAGGAACACACTGACACATCTGATGACGACAGTTCTCCAAGGTAAGGTTGAGAACAGAAGAAAAAGGAGGCAGACCACCAACATCCTACATTGCCAACATCACTGAGATCAGTGGTCTGGGAGGGCTACAGGAGATCGCAGAACTCAGCAGAGACAGAGAGAGATGGCGAGCCCTGGTGGCATTGTGTGGAGCTCCTACTTGAACAAATTTTGAAGGGCTGATTCGAAGTTGTGAACATGTTTATATTTTCCTAGGGAAAAATGGATCAATGGAGTAAATCTATCGGTGCAGAAAGGGCACTGATCACTCTTTGTCACTTTCCTTTCTTTTAGAATAATATTGGTGACAAGTCTTCTGTGAAATGTTTTCATTTGAAACCCTTTATTAATGTAAACAGCTGTATGTTGTTGTTTTTTAAGAGACCAATCAAATTCTTTTATTTCGAGGATAATGAATAAGCACTCGTGTGCTTAAAAATTTTTTTTGCATTCAATACTCACTTTTATCAGGGATAACATCATGAAAGAGAGAGAGAGAGAGAGAGAGAGAGAGAGAGAGAGAGAGAGAGAGAGAGAGAGAGAGAGAGAGAGAGAGAGAGAGAGAGAGAGAGACAGAGACAGAGACAGACAGACAGACATACAGACAGACAGAGACAGACAGACTGACAGACAGAGATAGAGACAGACCCACAGACAGGCAGACAGACAGACAAATAGAAACGTACTTACCAACACACAGGAACACGAAACTTGCAGCAGGCATAACTATTTGTTTATTCAGTAAAAGACTTCTTGATATTCTCTATGAACACTACAATGTATTACTCTTCAGCATCAAACACAGACTTAAACTGACCAAAAAAAAACCACATTAAAACACCAAACTGACGAAAATCTGGACTTGTTTTCTTGTTACTGTCCTGCAGAAGCAACAACAACAATAATAATAAAGAAACATCCACAAAGGCTGCTGACTATGTATAATATTTTTTTGGTTGCAATTCACTCCTATAGGCCTTGCTCGCAAATTTCTTCCAATCTCTGGTTGGATCAAGTTTATTGTGTGAGCTAAGTGACCTGTAATTAGAAACGCCCTGACTGCGCAGTGAGGTAACTTGACTGATGTTATATATCAGTAAGTATATATATACACAGAGAACCAGCAGGAAGGGCAGAGGGTTGTTCAGGCAACACGTACTGTTTGCACCACGAAAACGAGTTAGCTGAACTGGGGGAAATTTGTTTGTTTGTTTGTTTGTTTGTTTGTTTGTTTGTTTGTTTTTACTTCGTGGTATGCTAGCTTGGTTTCCAAATTGTAATGCAACTTTTTTCTAGTTTTTTTCTTCTAATTCATTAAAAAAAGAGATCCCCGAAGGCGGAATCGAAGCTACCTAAATGGTGTGTGTGTAGTGTGTGTGTGTGCGTGTGTGTGTGTGTGTGTGTGTGTGTGTGTGTGTGTGTGTGTGTGTGTGTGTGTGTGTGTGTGTGTGTGTGTGTGTGTGTGTTGTCTGTGTGTGTGTGTTGTGTGTGCGTGTGTGTGTGTTGTCTTGTGGTGTGTGTGTGTGTGTGTGTGTGTGTGTGTGTGTGTGTGTGTGTGTGTGTGTGTGTGTGTGTGGTGTGTGTGTGTGTGTGTGTGTGTGTGTTTGTGCGCGTGCGTGCGCGCGCGCAATTGCAAAATGGTACACTGTACCACTTACAAGTATCTTGTCTTTCTCTAACCTCACCTTACGAGTTCAGAATGTGACCCTATACTAGATACAAGTATCTTGTTTTGTTTTTTCTTACTTACCGTTACTAGTGCCTGATTTTACAACATCTCACATGAAATTATGTATCACTCCATTCTCTTCCATCTACTTAGCTTCTTTAGTACAATATATACATGCACCGGATCGCCAACCTGACAAATGATGCAAAGTAAAACGACCCACATCTGACAACAGTTTTCATCTATTTCGTCATAATCTAAACTGTGTCTGTTCCTCGATCTTTCTAACCCTATGCATACCCCCGAACATGTACATGGTTTAGGGTTTTCTTCTTTCAGAAAAGACATCAATTTTTAAAAAAAAATGTTAAAACAGAACATTATAAAATGTACAACTTGATCTGTAAATATGGAGTATGGCCAATGTCGTTACTCTGTTATGGTATACAGTTAAGGTGGACTGCATCCCTTATTTTGTTACCTTTTTTTCTTATTTTTTATTTCGAGGATAATGGATTCACTCGAGTGCTTTTTCTGCTTCTTCTTCTTCTTCTTTTAAAAATTTTTTTTTTTTTTACATCCAGTCCTCATGTGTATTCAGTTTTTATTGATTTTGTCATCTGTTCCCACCAGCGCACAATGGCCTACTCTTCCAAAAAGCGGAATGTTTTTTAAAGTGTGCTCAAAATGTTCTGCGTGCGTTTGCACACAGGACTCGGTTATAGTCTCATCTGAAATTATGTGAAATGAATGAATAAACAAACGATTAAACAGAAATAAACAAATAGAATCATCGATAAACAAATAAACAAATAAGTGGAATGGTAAATAACACTAATCAAACAATCAAATAACAGGCTAACCACAAGAATATCCAAACAACAACATTTTAGCAGCACAAACGACAACAACAACAACAACAATAGCTTAAACATCAACAGTAACAACAGTAACAACAATAACAGCAACAACATCACAAACAACAATAACGAAGCAGCATAAGCAACAGCAACAGCAGTAGCAAAAACAACAGCAGCAGCAACAACAACGACGACACAAAGAGCAACAACAACAAACAACTGCAACAAAAACCACACACACACACACACACACACACACACACACACACACACACACACACACACACACACACACACACACACACACACACACACACCACACACACCACACACACACACACACACACACACACACACACAACACACACACACACACACACACAAACACACACAACACAACACAACACACACACACACACACACACACACACACACACACACACACACACACACACACACACACACACACACACACACCCAGAAATGAACTTAATAATACTTTTTTTCAAAAATTCATTCTTTTGTATCGGAGATAATGGAATAAGCACTTATGTGCTTTTTATACTATTTTTTTTTACATCCAGTCCCCATATGCATGCAGTTTTGTAAATCTTGTCATCTGTTCCCACCGGCACACAACAACGGTGAGACTGAACGCGAATGTATTGCGACAGTAGGATAAGCTGAGGTTGGTCTCAAGCCCTGATGCTGCTGCTGCTGCTGCTGCTGCTGTTGCTGCTGCTGCTTATGCCGCTGGTGATGATGATGACGATTTCATTATGCAGCTTCCGTGAATGGCTATCGCTGATAAGTCAACTTGTGTCCGGTGCACAGTCTCGCTGTTGTTCTTTACAGTTGTTACCACTGCCGCTGTCTCGTTTTCCGTGGTCTAAGTGTTAGCCTACATGCTCCACATGCCGTTATCTGTTACGATGTGTGTACTATAAACTATTTTTGTTGTTATTGTTGTTGTTGTTGTTGTTAAAGAAGAAAAGTGAATTGTGGTGACTTTTTGGAGGTTTTGTGTTTGTTTAGCTTTAGTATCTATTGAGTTTGAAATTATATTGACATTACTATTAAAATGGTGTCTTTTTTTTGTTGTTGTTGCAAAGTTTGGTTGACCAAAACAGGCTTTACATATCATTTTGAGTTACGCTTTTCTCCCCGAAACCATAATGCGGCTGTCTTGATGGTAAGTAGAAAACGGTCACATGCTCAAAATAACCCCTCACCATGAAAAAACCTCAGAACTCTCATCGAAAAACAGAAACAAAATGTATACTTAAAAAAATGTTATCAAAAAATCCCAGTTCAAACAAAGATGCCAACCCCATAACAAAAAGCAACCAAAAACATTGCAAATGAGTACGCGAGCAAAGAGACCAAAAAGAAGTTTTATAAAAAAGAAAAAAGAGACAAAACAAACAATAATGTCTTTCCACACCAAGACACAAATAAACAGCAATGATACACAACACACACACACACACACACACACACACACACACACACACACACACACACACACACACACACACACACACACACACACACACAGAGAGAGAGAGAGAGAGAGAGAGAGAGAGAGAGAGAGAGAGAGAGAGAGAGAGAGAGAGGAGAGAGAGAGAGAGAGAGAGAGAGAGAGAGAGAGAGAGAGAGAGAGAGAGATGAGAAGAGAGAGAGAGAGAGAGAGAGAGAGAGAGAGAGAGGAGAGAGAGAGAGAGAGAGAGAGAGAGAGAGAGAGAGAGAGAGAGAGAGAGAGAGAAGAGAGAAAAATGAATGAGTGAATGTTCTTTAAGACGCGAGGAACGGGCCTTAGACCAAGCCCATAATGTCCCTACAAACACAATACATCACAACAATCAATCAAACATTAACAGCTTTAAAACATGAAACAAAAAAAAACCCAACCAGCGGCAACTCTCACAAAGAACAACAATAACAACAGCCCCCCCCCCCCCCCACTCTCCCTGGCACAAAATGCCTAATAACAACACACAACTGATATAAAACCACCCTTCTCATCAATATCAAGCAAATAACGACAGCAACAGACAAACAAACACGCACGCACCACACACACACACACACACACACACACACACACACACACACACACACACACACACACACACACACAACACACACACACACACACACACACACACACACACACACACACACACACACACACACACACACACACATTTTTTCGTCTAATATCATAATTTGTGAGAAGACGTTAAAGGAATTTGAACACAAACTGGATTGGAAGATTGGGGGATAGCCTAGTGGTTAGAACGTTGCGGTCGCAATCTGACGACCTGGGTTCGAAACCCGTACAAGGGGATTTTTCCCCTGGAGTTAACATCAGTGCTAACTCCACTCTACCCAAAGTCCTTCGGTTGAGACTTAAAACCAAGGTCCCGTGTGCGAACGCATGCATAACATCTTGCGTATTATGTGAAATCCTGTTCCGCTTTTCGAAAGAGTAGGCCATTGTGTGCCGGTGGGAACAGATGACAAAATTGACACAACTGCATACACACAGACTAAATGCAAAAAAACCCAATAAGTGCTTATTCCATTATCCTCGATATAAAAGAATAAATAAATAAATAAATAAATAAAAACACACGTCATGACTACAAGGGAAACAATCTGAAGAAAATGTCAGCCTTGCACAGATTATTTCCCTTGCCTTAGAAAGTTTCCAGAAGATTTGAACTTGTGTTATGTACTATTTTATGAGCTCTACAAATCAAAGCATTTCCAATCTTGGATGTTGGAAATATGCCTTGATGGAACCATTTCATAGTGTGTGTTGTGTGTGTGTGTGTGTGTGTGTTGTGTGTGTGTGTGTGTGTGTGTGTGTGGTGTGTGTGTGTGTGTGTGTGTGTGGTGGTTGCGTGTGTGTGTGTGCGTGTGTGTGTGTGTGTGTGTGTGGCGCGCGCGCGCGCGCGTGCGAGCATGCGAGCGTGCGAGTGTGCCTGCATGCGTAACGCCACTTACACGTGTAAATATGTTTCTCTAAATATCGTTTCCTTGTATTGTATTGTATTGTATTGTATTTATTGCATTGTATTGTACTGAATTGTATTCTATTATATTGTATACCACTTTTAGTCACGGCAGATTTCTTAAGCGTGAAATTCGGGCTGCTCTCCCCGGGAAGAGCTGTTCGCCACAAGAGCAGCGCCACCCATTGTTTTATTTTTCTTTTCCTGTCTGCAACTGTTTAAAACATTTGTTTTCCTATCACAGTGACTTTTTTCAACATAATTTTACCAGGAACAACTCTCTTGCTGCCGTGTGTTTATTTTACGTGGACTAAATATGTGTATGTGTAACACACAGGACATCAGTTTATCGTCTCTTCTGAAAGACTAGCACCCAGACCACTCACTTTTCACGGTCTAATGGATGGGGGAGCAGTTTTTTGGCCCTAAACAGGGGTATTCAAACCACCACACGCTTAAAACCCGGACTTTTCGCTTTCCAGGCAGGTGCGTTACCTCTAGACCACCGATCTACCACAACCTCAATCTCTAAGCTCTCCCAATCTACCTAAGGACTTCACCCCTGACCTCTGACCACAAGACAAGGTCAGTAGGTGCTCATTAGGCAGTTAGACTAATTATAGACAGTCGTGACCACTACCTGGTCATTAAGGTGGGAGTGCCTCTTAATTAGACAAACGGCACTGATTGTAGTCCGGAGTTGATCTCTCCTGTCACCTTGGGTATGAGGGGGCCGGGGGCAAAGGTCCTATAGATAAGAGCGATTAATTACCGAGTCAGGGTATATCTAGGAAATACAAAGCAAGGATGTCAGGAATGTTCTGGAATAAAATTCCCCCTCCCTTCCCCCTCCCTCTTTCCCCTCCCCCCCACCTCCCTCCCCCCTCCCCCTGCCTTGCCACTCAGTGTTTGCCGAGGTGGGCGTGGGTCTTTTAAAACAAGAAAAAAAAGTAAAAAAAGACCTATTTATGCATCTGTGTGTGTGTGTGTGTGTGTGTGTGTGTGTGTGTGTGTGTGTGTGTGTGTGTGTGTGTGTGTGTGTGTGTGTGTGTGTGTGTGTGTGTGTGTGTGTGTGTTATTTATTTTATTCTTTTATATCGAGGATAACAGAATAAGCAATCATGTGCTTTTTTTCATTCAGTCCCCGTGTGTATGCAGTTTTGTAAATCTTGTCATCTGTTCCCACCGGCACACAATAGCCTACTCTTACGAAAAGCGGAACAGGGTTTGACGTGTGCGCAAGATGTTCTGCGTGCGTTCGCACATGGGGCCTCGGTTTACAGTCTCATCTGAAAGACATTTGGGGAGAGTGGAGTCAGCACTGATGTTAACTCCTGGGGAAAAATCCCCTCGAACGGGAATCGAACTGGGGTCGTCAAACTGCGAGCGCAATGTCCTGACCATTATGCTATCCCGTCCCCCGTGTGTGTGTGTGTGTGTGTGTGTGTGTGTGTGTGTGTGTGTGTGTGTGTGTGTGTGTGTGTGTGCGTGCGTGCGTGCGTGCGTGCGTGCGTGCGTGCGTGCGTGCGTGGTGGTGTGTAGCATTGAACGCGGTTTCCACGTGGATTGGCGACCGTTTGCGCGCCTTGGCTTCATTACAGTCCTCCCATTCCACCCAGCTGTAAATGGGTACCTGCCCTCTTTAGGGTCAGGGAAGGTAAAGCAGCGAGGGAGAGGAGATTCATTTCAGTCCATAGCACACTGTGGATAATAATGTGGGTAACACTCTTTCAGCGCACGTAAATGAACCCGGGACGATAAGACGGCTGTCATTGGCAAACATCTGTCGAACCCCCCCCCCCCCCACTCTAAACAGGGAACAAATACATATGCAGACAGGAAGAGAAAGAAAAAAAAATAATGGGTAGGCGCTGCTCTTGTGACGATGTACCCTCTCCAGGGAGAGGATCCCGAATTTCAGGCAGAGAAATCTGCCGTGAATTAACAAAAGTTCGTACACAATACAATACAATACAATACAATACAATACAATACAATACAATACAATACAATACAATACAATACAATACAACACAATACAACACAATACAACACAATACAACAATACAATACAGTACAGTACGTACAATACAACATACAGTACAGTACAATAAATACAATACAATACAAACAATACAATACAATACAATGCAATATATACAACACAATAAACACATCCAACACAGCACAACACTAATACAACACAAGACCAACACAATACATCAATCAACGCAACGCACGCAACACAAACAACACAATGTAAACACATTACTAACACAATACACACAATACAACACAACCAACCACACATACAACCGTACAAACAATCAATGCAACGCAACACAACGCAATACACACAACACCACACAACAGAATACGATACAATACATACAATGCAACCATACAACAACAAACAAACATACAATACAATACAATACAATACATACAAACAATACAATACAATACAATACAATACAATACAATACAATACAATACAATACAATACAATACAATACAATACAATACAAGCATCAGACAGCCTGGCGTCTGACATTGCATTAGTGCCTTGAAATAGCAGCTTGTCCGAATTCATTGCCATTTACATCTGCACATCACCCGAAGATTGGTCTGCATGAAACCCATCCTCTCTGCCTTGTAGAGCAACTAGCGTAGTCTTATTTTTTTTTCTTCTCCATTCGATTCCTGTCTGTGTAAGGATCCAGTTCTCTATGACAATGGTCTTTGTGTGACAATGTGTGTGTGTGTGTGTGATGTGTGTGTGTGTGTGTGTGTGTGTGTGT
>CM060342.1:34094789-34097289 GCA_030674155.1 Stramonita haemastoma
AAACATCGCAGATCGTTGAAAGACACTAAACATTCTTCTGTGTGTGCAAGAAAGAAAAAAAACACACCCTACTTTCACATTTTTGGAAAGAGTAATCCTGTTAGAGATATCTGTTCTGAAAAAAAGCTAGGAAAGGTTAAGCCCCCTATTTTTGCCGCAGAACTGGACCCCAAAAAAAAAATCAATCGGCAGCTGTGTTAGGTCCACTCTCTCCGCCTTGTTGTCAACAGACAAAAGGAGTAAAGGTCTGTGGTCCACAGCTAGGCAGGACGGCTGCCAACTCCTCTATTCAGGTCCGCATCCCACTGCAGACCAGCAGACGATGGAGCAGGCCAGGCCAGGCCGGGCCAACAGAAGATGAGGGACAGTGCCTGATTGATACACTAGACAGCAGTCAGGTTTCTGATGGGAAAATGGATTCTGATACATGATATAACATCCGTTTTCTGAAGGGACACGACACAGCATCCCGTTTTCTGAGGACAGACACAATGTCAGCACATCCCGTTTTCTGAAGGGACAGACAGCATCCGCGAAGCAGAAAACATCCCGTTTTCTGAAGGGACACGACACAGCATCCCGTTTTCTGAAGGGACAGACACAGCTGTTCTGATGACACAATCCCGTTTTGTGAAGGGACCGACAGGCTCCGTTTTGTGAAGACACGACACAGCATCCTGTTTTCTGAAGGGACACGATCACAGCATGATTTCTAAAGGACAGATTACAGCATCCCGTTTTCTGAAGGGACTGTAGCTGTGACAACATGTATACAGCATCCGATATCTTTCTGAAGGGACTGTAGGTTGATACATGTACTACAACATCACTGTTTTCTGAAGGGACATGTGGCACTGTGACACACTGATAACGATGCAATCCATTTTCTGAAGGGACAGTAGCTGATACATGATACAACATCCGTTTTCTGAGGTAGTATATGAGCAGTCAGTCAGTCTTGACAGCTTTTGTTCAAGGTTCCTTGTTTGGCTCTGACATGGTTTGATGAAGGGGAGGGGGGGGGGGGGTCAGATATCTCTTTGAGACAAACAGGCTTACAATTATCAAGAAGGATGTGAAGGGGGTTAAAGGAAAAGAGGATGAGAAACTTGTTTGCCACTGCTCTGACAACGATTGGAAAGATGGTCTTTGGTTGCTGCTGAAAGAAATCTGTAGGATTTTGATTACAGTCTAGAGCGCTTACAACTTGGAGGAAGTTTGGTGAAGTTTTTTTGGCTTTTTAAATCATTTGCACCTTTGTTTGTTTGTGTTAGTTTTTGCTGTGATCTTATCGCTTTTGTGCCAGACGATTTCAATTGATATACCGAAATTGATGATTGTATTAAGTCACGGCAGAGTTCTCTGTGTGAAACTCGGTTGCTTTCCCAAGGGAGAGCGCATAGCATAAGAGCGGTGCCTTCCATTATTTTTTTTTCTCTGTCTACATATGTGTTTCCCGATCAGAGGACTTTTTCCGTGAGAGGAGAGAGAGAGAAGAGAGACAGACAAGACAGACAGACAGACAGAGAGCAGACAGACAGCAACAGAGGTAGAGTAGTAGCAGGGAACAAGTGAACAAGCGATTTAGAGAACACAATAGTGGTTTTTTCCCCATTAGCTGTAAGCTCTGTGATAGGGGTGGCATGTGTGCGACTCATTGTTTTATCTTTAGATGTTAGTCCTTTGCTGGCAACCTAAATGAATTTTTCTGTTTGAGATGATGACGTATTTGAATTTAGAATTTTGAATTTAGAAGTCCTGCTCCCTCACGGTCTCATCCCCACCCAACCCCTCCTCTAAGGCTTGAGAAGCTGAGTTACTCAGTCATTTCCATCCTTGAACTGACGAACTAACTGACGAACTGACTGACTGGACAGACAGATGTAGAGGTCACTGTCCCTTCCGCACAGCTGTCAGGCCTGTCCGCATCAGAGGGCAGCAGCACATCAGAGGGATTGGTTCCACTCTCTGACATACGGAGCTGTGGGGATGTGAGGAAACCTGTTGGCATTAGGGCAATGGACTTGCTGTGTACATCTCGTCTGCCAGGATGGGTTCTTTTGGCTTGATGATGTATTTTTTTGGTTCTTCTTAGGGGATTGGTAGGGTTTACTTTGCGCGACACTTCAATTGCACGCGGCTATGCTACGCTACATTATGCTACACTACCTTATGCTTGACTATACTGCACTGCACTGCACGACACTCGCATTACGACACTACGCACCTACACTACGCTACACTACACTACACTACGCTGCGCTTGCTGCTGCCCTGCACTGCACTGCACCACACTGCACCCACTCACTCGCACCGCACCCGTATCCGCCGCACCGCAACCCACCACCACCCACCCACCACACACCACACTACACCACACACCACACCACACCACACCACACCACACCACACCACACCACACTAGTAAGGAGAGCGGTTGTCGGGGGCGCTGCACTAACAAAATCACCAGCTCTGTTCATTTGTGACGGTTGTGTGTCAA
>CM060342.1:34102289-34124789 GCA_030674155.1 Stramonita haemastoma
GAAAGAACAATTTTTGTTTGTGGTGTATCAGTTGAATTCACAGGGCTCTTCTGAAATAAGCTAACTACAGTGCAGTGCAAGGTCTCTTCTTGTTAGTGGGCAGCATGGCAACCTAACATTAACAGCTTTCTGGGTACATGTTTGGAGTGCTACAGAAAAAGCTGGAATTTCTATTTAATTGTTTTTTTTTTTTTATTCATCTATATATTCGTTTATTTTTTTTAGATTGAGGATAATGGAATAAACACTCACGTGCTTTTTTACATCCAGTTCCCGTGTGTTGGCAGTTTTGTAAATCTTGTCATCTGTTCCCACCGGCACACAATGGCTTACTCTTACGAAAAGCGGAACAGGATTTAACGTGTGCGCAAGATAGAATGTGGTCGTGAGTGGTGAGATCAGGATAAGTGCTGTCTTTGCAATGGTGGAAAGTCAGAGGAGCTGAGAGAGAGGAGAGAGAGAGAGAGAGAGAGAGAGAGAGAGAGAGAGAGAGAGAGAGAGAGAGAGAGAGAGAGAGAGAGAGTTTTGTCAGCTATTCTGCTGTTTACAGAAGACAAACTCTTTGTTCAGTAGCGGAATGAAACCCATTCTGTTGTGACACTGTGTGTGCTCTGTTGTTTCCAGAAACATTCAGCAAAAAAAGAAAAGAAAAGGAAATTCTCCATTATTTCAGCCGTGTAAACAATCGCCCCTTCATTTGCATAGTTCAATAGAACCTTGTTTTTTCCTGCGAGAACTACAGTTCTTTTTTTTGTTGTTGGGGTTTTTTTGCTATTAATTTTCTTCTTGGCATGATTCTCCACCCATCTCCATTGTCATTCATTAGGCTTATTTATAGTCTTGTAGGGGACAGGATAGCTCAGTGGTCAGAGCACTCGCTTTTCCCCAGCCAATGTTAAGCATCATCGAGCGTAGTTACCAATTGGATGGGTGACCGTTCGCGCGCCTTGGCTTAAGTACAGTCCCCCTGTTCACCCAGCTGTTAATGGGTACCTGCCTTCTTTAGGGTCAGAGATGGTAAAGCAGGGAAGGAGAGGAGATGGGCACCGCCCTCAATTTGCTGACCCCAAGAGAAGCTGAAGTCTCTGATGCCTCGCTCCCCTACGACCACATAGGTTATGGGACACCTTTACCTTTACGTTGCCGGTGTAAGCGGCATAGGAGGTGCACACTGGGACGTCATGTGATACCTTTGCATTCATCATCATCATGTGAGATAACGTACAGATTGCAATCTGGCGCGGTGGATATAATTAAGATGTTTGCCCCAAAGCGAATTCTTCATGAACCATCCTAGCAAATCTCTTTCTGTTCTGATATTATGCTCATCAATATCAAAAGAGTTTTTTTGTTGGTTTCCTGGCTAGAGCTGTGAGGTTCACCAACTGTGAGGTTTTGCGTAAGCAACCTTTTCTTTTTACACACCATTAAGGTTGCCTCACTCCGACTTCGGGTATGAAACGATGTATCAGAAACAAAATGACAGGGGGTTGAAGTTGTGGCGACGATCTTTGTTTAGTTGCACAGTTCAGTGCACTGATTTTCTTTTCCCCCGGGTATGTGTAGCATTTGTGCATTTGAATGTATTTGAGATTTTCTTCGTCTTTGCACAACTCTCCAGTCGTCTTTATTGACACATTCTTTATACTTTTTCTCCGAACCTCTACACGGTAACCGACCTGGGTTGACCCATAGGGCTGCACATGGTGTTACACGAGGAACGATTGAAGCGTTGGTTTTTAATCTCGTTTGTATCTGTAATAAATAGTGGCATAGTTTTGGTATGAGCTGAAATTGTGAAGAGAAAGACAGCCCTGCTATGGATTCTGTGGTCGCTGAGTCCATAAACAGTGGGATTGGATTAGTTTTGTCTCCGAACTAAAACAACAAAAATTAATTTATAATGCTCAGTTGTGTACCCCGTGGATCACAGCTATAGGGATTTTTAGAAAAAAAATCAAAACATGCGAATATTACATAGTTGTGTGTGTGTGTGTGTGTGTGTGTGTGTGTGTGTGTGTGTGTGTGTGTGTGTGTGTGTGTGTGTGTGTGTGTGTGTGTGTGTGTGTGTATGTATGCGTGCGTGCGTGCGTGCGTGCGTGCGTGCGTGCGTGCGTGCGTGCGTGCGTGCGTGTGTGGTGAAATCAAATCAAATCAAATTTTTATTTCCAGATGGTACATTGAATAAGCAACTAATTTGCTTTTTTTCATCAAGCCATCTATCTATAACAAATTTTTTTTTTTAAAAGCAGAAAAAACCCTGAGAAACAAGCAAGCACAAAAAAGGGAACAAAAAATTCAACAACATTAATCAACTAACATGATTTCAACTGCCTTAAAAATGAAATATGCCTATAGATAATACAAGCAACAAGCAACAAGATATATGAAATGGAATATGGAATATATGAATATGGAATATATGAATATGGAATATATGAATATGGAATATGGAAATGATAGCAGTGGAATATGGAAATTTTTACTGTGGTAACAGTGATGTCACTGTGGTAACAGTGGAATATGGAATAAGGAAATGGTAACAGTATTAATGATACTTAATGATAATGATAATGATGTGTGTGTGTGTGTGTGTGGTGTGTGTGTGTGTGTGTGTGTGCGGGCGTGTGTGTGCGTGTGTGTGTGTGTGAACGTGCATGCGCACCCACAACCCACATGCTTAACTTCAACACAAGAATTCTGCATCAGCAAGAGATCCAATTTCCCCATAAGCTTCAATGCACATACCGCACGCACGTCTATTTACTGTCTCACAACTCAATATAACAGCACAACACCACGCCACACCACCCACACCCACCCACCCCCCAAACCACACCACACCACACCACACCACACCACACCACACCACACCCACACCACACCACCACACCACACCACCCACACCACACCACACCACACACACACCACACCACACCACACCACACCACACCACCACATCACCACACCACACAACACCACAACACAACACAACACAACACAACACAACACAACACAACACAAACACGAGGCATAGAACAATTCCACCGCGGATTCGCGCGAAATGGAAAGACTGTGGGGGGGAAACTAGTAGAGAGAGAAGAAGAAGGAAAACAAGACACTCTTCCAACTCAGCAGGTCCCTTCTCCCACAAAAGCCCCTGATAAAACACTTATTGATCCTTCCTTCCTTCCTTCCTTCCTTCCTTCCTCTATTCCTTTCTTCCTTCCCGCCTTCCCTCTTTCCTTTCGTCATGTCTAGCTGTCTGTCCGCGGGTGCCGTCAAGAAACAAGGTGTAAAATGTGTGGTGTGTGTGTGTGTGTGGTGTGTGTGTGTTGTGTGTGTGTGTGTGTGTGTGTGTGTGTGGTGTGTGTGTGTGTGTGTGTGTGTGTGGTGTGTGTGTGTGTGTGTGTGTGTGTGTGTGTGTGGTGTGTGTGTGTGTGGTGTTGTTTGTGTTGTGTGTTTTGTGTGTGTGTGTGTGTGTGTGTGTGTGTGTGTGGTGTGTGTGTGTGTTGTGTTGTGTATGTGTGTGTGTGTGTGTGTGTGTGTGTGTGTGTGTGTGTGTGTGTGTGTATGTGTTGTGTGTGTATGTGTCTGTGTGTGTTATACATATGCATATTTATGTAATTATGTTTATTGTATCTTTATAAGCATTTTAAATTCTATATCATATTACAATTATATATATACATATCTATATGTCTCTCTCTCTATATATATAATATATGTATGTTGTATGTATGTATGAGGAGAGAGAGAGAGAGAGAAGAGAGAGAGAGAGAGAGAGAGAGAGAGGAGAGAGAGAGGAGGAGGGAGGGGGGGTTTTATTTACCACCGGAGCCCTGTAGACAAGGGGGAAATGGTAACAGTATTAATGATACATAGACATCACCCAGAGATATTCATTTCCTTTATCTACATTGCAAACATTCGCAGTTATCGTTTCCAATATCAATAGATTTTTTTGTGTGTTTCAATCATTCACACACACACACACACACACACACACACACACACACACACACACACACACACACACACACACACACACACACACACAACACACACACACACACACATAAACACACACACTAATACACACACTAACACACACACTAACACACGCATGCACGCCCGCGCACACAGGAGAGAGAGAGAGAGAGAGAGAGAGAGAGAGAGAGAGAGAGAGAGAGAGAGAGAGAGAGAGAGAGAGAGAGAGAGAGAGAGTCTTGAATAATCTTTATTTTCCAAGGGTAACAGATTAAGCATTCACGTACTTTTTTTCATCCGGCCATTGCCCTGATTAGGGAATAGCACCCAAGAAACCCCCCCCCCCCCCCACAAAAACAACAAGAAAAGAAAACAAAAGAAAACAAAACAACCATCACCAACAGTAAAAGTACGACCTATGATTTGAAGAAAAAGGAGATAGGCATACATCCGACAAATACCTAATCCCCAACAATACGTTGATAATCATTTAATTAAAGGAGATAGATATGTATTCAACGAACACACCATCCCTAACTGACCCAGACATTAATGTCAAGACAGATACACTGATTATAATTATTAAACAAATCAAATAGATCAAAATTGAGAGGAGACAGCAGAGAAGAGAGAAATCACCACCCCAAAAAAACAACAACAACAAACAAACAAAAAAACAAAACAAAACCCCCGACCCCCAAAACAAAAAAAAACAACAATTACAAACACATCAAAACATTATAGAGAGACACACAGACAGATAGACAGACAGACAGGCAGATATCTCCAAATAAATATGATTTATGCCACCCAAAGTATGCAATGCATATTTTACGTTTTCATCAAAAGTATGACTGAGGACTAATTTGTGCCTCCAAAGAAAGATCAGATTTGAAGCGAACAGGCTGAAAAGAAAGGCACGCATATTCTCTAGTTATTCTTATGCTTGAAAAGTAAAAAGCATTCATTTGTAATATGAGTTTACCTCTTTCTTTCATCAAACTGAACTCTATAGCTTTCAGATATTGTTAAAAAAAAACCCACCCTCAACGCCAAACTTTGCCATTTCTAGCAGCTGGGTAGGTAATGTCTCCTTCATTTGCATCATTATTCCATTCCAAGGGCCCATGATCTTTCTAGCAGACAGGATCGATTTTCCAGCCTTGAAAATAATTTCTATTCATGACTCGCTAATCGTATTAACTGCCACAGTTTCTGTTTTCATCCCGCATACTTCTCAAAACGGGAACAGGTCTGTGTGTGTGTGTGTGTGTGTGTGTGTGTGTGTGTGTGTGTGTGTGTGTGTGTGTGTGTGTGTGTGTGTGTGTTTGTGTGTGTGTGGAGGGGGAGGGTGTATGTGTGTGTATTTATTTTTATTCATTCTTTTATACCAAGGATAATGGAATAAGCACTCATGTGGGTTTTTTTTTTTTTTTTTTTTTTTACATCCAGCCCTCGTGTGTATGTAGTTTTGTAAATTAAAAAAACAGTTTTGTAAATTTTGTCATCTGTTCCTTCCGGCACACAATGGTGTGTGTGTGTAGGTGCGTGCGTGTATGTGTATGTGTATGCGTGTGTGTTAGTTCTTCAGTGTAACGTCCTTCCACTAAAATAGTGATATCAGGCGGGAAAGTGTGTACGGGGGAGTGAGTGTGTGTATGGGGGGTAGGGGGGCTGGGTGGGTTGGGATGAGCACATTGCTAATGATCTGCAATTAAACCACTATAAGAACCAAAAATCAAAACCATAGAGCAAGAATAATGAAAAGAAAGAAATAACGTTTAAACACTAACTTGCAATCATATTTAAACACTAACTTTGCAATTCATATAACTAGTAAAAAAAAAAAATTATTATACTATAAGAACCTGATAATAGGACTATGACTTAATGACAGTTTCTTTTATTAGCGAAATGTCTTTTAGAATTTGCTCTAAGCAAACGTATGTGAAAACAGGTAAAAAAAGTTTTTCAAATCTCTGCATTTTAGAAGAATGTGAGCTATTATTGTAATATTTTCGCCACAGATACATGTTGCTTAAAAAAAAAAGATATAAAAGCATTGAGCTTGAACCTATAATAAGAGATACAACATTTCTAAATTCGTGTGAGTTACGGCATTTAATCTTATCAAAAGATAATAAATGGGTTACTATCATCATTCTGGTGAGAACCAATACTTTGTTTCTTTATAAAATGTTTCTGTTGTGTGTGTGTGTGTGTGTGTTGTGTGTGTGTGTGTGTGTGTGTGTGTGTGTGTGTTGTGTGTGGTGTGTGTTGTGTGCGGGTGTGTATGTGGTGTGTGTGTGTGTGTGTGTGTGTGTGTGTGTGTGTGTGTGTGTGTGTTGTGTGTTGTTGTGCACCTTAGTGGAGGCTTGATCCCGGGCCGTCAGATTACGAGCGCAACAGCTAGGCTACCTCTCGAGCGCAACAGCTAGGCTACCTCTCGAGCGCACAGCTAGGCTACTCTCGAGCGCAACAGCTAGGCTACCTCTCGAGCGCAACAGCTAGGCTACCTCTCGAGCGCAACAGCTAGGCTACCTTTTCGAGCGCAACAGCTAGGCTACCTCTCGAGCGCAACAGCTAGGCTACCTCTCAACACCCCCCCCCCCCCCCCCCCTCCCCACCCTCCCCTCCCATCCTCGAATAAGCAATACAAAAAATAGCAGCCCTGAATCGTTTTCGAATTTGAGGGAGAAAAAAAGAAATCTGCTGGCCGTTTTGCTGTTTACGGAAAGAACCGGATTACTTTTGTCTTTGTTCCTCCTTGTCTCTCTTTTGCTGGCTCCGTGCTGCGGTGTGTCCGTTCAGCAGAGAAGCCTCTCCATCATTTCAGCCAGGTCAACAGTCTCCCTACACCGGCCTTGCTCGTTGGAACCCCCGTCTTAACTCTGCTTTTTTGTGTTTTTTTAAAACTGCCGTATCATTTTCGGACAATCTTTAACATATGCGTCCGCTTTGGTTTTTCTCGCATTGTTGTTTCTGTTGCTCACATTTTCCCGTTTACATTTACGTTGTTTCTCATCATGGTTCTTTACATTTCTGACTTTTCTTACATCCTTTTTTTTTTTTTTAATGTTCTTGAGATATTTCAAATTTTTTTTTTTAGTATTTCTTACATTTGTTCTTGACACTTTTGACATTGTGAGTGTGGCCAGAGTCAAAATTATGGGTTAGTTTAGATCCAGAGTAAAGCGCTATGACCAACAGTAACTACAATGCTGGTCTACTTTGAAATAGAAAGTTGAGACTGTCTTTGTTCATGACAAGCTCGGAGTTCTGCAACCTGTTCATTAAAGAATAAAAGCTCGTGCGAAGTCGGAGTATGGCAGCCTATGTGGCAAGGTACTTGAAAACAGCCACAAACGCCGCAAACATCCCATCCAGTGTGTAATGATGGCCTGGCAGTGATTTCCAGGGTAAATGAACGAGTCAGTGAGCATATTTTCGGTGACCTCCAAGGGGTGAATTAAGCTAGAGAACGCGCAACAACAACAACAAACAGCAGCAGCAGCAACAGCAGCAGCACAGCAACAACAACAATATAATGATTGGTTTACGTCTTTCAGAATTTTTATTTTAATTGATTGATCAGTCAATTAATTTATTTAGTCATTTATTTATTTATTTATTCTTTTATATCGAGGATAATGAAATAAGCACTCATGTGCTTTTATACATCCAGTCCCCGTGTGTATGCAGTTTTGTAAATCTTGTCATCCATTCCCACAGGCACACAATGGCCTTCTCACGAAAAGCGGAACAGGATTTAACTTGTGCGCAAGATGTTCTGCGTGCGTTCGCACACGGGGCCTCGGTTTATAGTCTCATCCGAAGGACTTTTGGGGAGGGTGGAGTCAGCACTGCTGTTAACGCAAGGAGAAAAATCCCCTCGAACGGGATCGAACCTGGGTCGTCAAATTGCGGGCGCAATGTTCTGACCACTAGGCTATCCCGTCTCTATTCACTCTTGTGCGAGTTTGTTTTTTCACATTTTTTGCTCTACTTTTAAATACCTGATTTTGCTCTTGACAGCTGCCATGTTGTTCCTTTGGAGTTCTTTCAGTAAGTATTCCTTTACAATGTTACCGTTATTCCTTGACATTTCTCATAATCATTGGTCTTTTTTTCATTTTTCACGTTGCTTCTTTAGTTTTTTACATTGTCACATTCTTCTCACTTCTTTGTGACGTTGTCTCTTTCTCCCTTATTTGTCAATGACGTACTTGCTGCACCATTTCTTGCCTTTAGTCATGGCAGCAGTGAGCAGCTCCTCAGTGATTCGGCAGCAGTGAGGGTCTCTTGGGGCTGGTAGCCTGATGGCGGCGTGTAGCTCCCTGGGAATAATGCTTTGATTTGTTTTTACAAGATATAGCGCTGTACAAATTCCATGTATTATTATTAATAATGCTCCGTCCATGGTAGCAGCAGACCTGGTGTTTGAGGACATGTACATGTACATTCCTCCATCTGGCTTTACAGGATAAAATTAATCACACTGGATTCGGGAGAACCCCCACCCCCACCCGCTCCTCAAACACAACAAAACAGCAACAACAAAAAAGAGCCAAACCAAACCAAACCAAACTAGAACAACCCCTATAAAAAGCTGATTTGTTTAAGAAAAAAAGAAGTGTAGACGGTGTCTTGTTCATTTGGTAAGTAGTTAAACAGACCCATTTTCATTCCACCAGACAGGTTCAATTTTCCAGCCATTGATTTTCCTCTGAGTATGACTTTCCAATCCCCTTTACTGCCACACTTTTTCTTAGCGGCCATTTTTGCGTTTCTTGAACTCAAAGACACATGGATTTTTTTCTTTTCACTTCACCTTCACCTAACCCATAGTCTGTTAGACCGTTGGGGCACTTACGAAGATTTTGTGACAAGCTTCCTCCACTTCTAGCAGTTTTCAGCTTTCTTCAATTTGTTGATCCTCTCAAGGTCAGTCCACTCTCTGATGTCGTCTTCCCATCGCTTTCTCTGTCTGCCTCTTCGTCTCTCTTCTTGTAGTATACCATATAGGACAGTCTTGGCCGGTCCAGATGTTCGTGTGACGTGCCCGTACAACTCCAGTTGGAGTTTGGTTTTTCACTGAAGTCAGTCGCTTTTCACATGGCCTGGTTGAATTTTCAGTCCTGGCTTTTACTTCCTCGATAGTTACGTGATCTCTGTAATGAGACACCAAAAAGTTTACCTAAGCATCTCATCTCCATTGCCTGTGTCATTCTTTCAATGTCTGCTGTTATGGTCCACGTTTCACATACGTATGGATATGACCAGGGAACATACGAGTCTGATCTTGACGCTGATGGTGATTTTCTTGTTATTCCAGAGGACGTTCAGTGTGGTCAATGCAGTTGTGGTCAGGGCTATTTTGGAGAAAATTTCAGGTTTTCATCTTTCATCCGATACTATAGCTCCCAAATATTCAAAACTGCGGGCTGTCTCAATTTTCTTGTTGTTTATGGAAATGTCATTGCTGATGCCACTGGTGCTGTTTGTCATCAGCTGGGTCTTTTCTGCACTGATCTGCATCACAGAGGATTGTCAGAAACACTTTTCAAGTATTACACAGGTTGTGTGTGTGTGTGTGTGTGTGTGTGTGTGTGTGTGTGTGTGTGTGTGTGTGTTGTGTGTGTGTGTGTGTGTGTGTGTGTGTGTGTGTGTGTGTGTGTGTGTGTGTGTGTGCACGCGCACAAGTAAACTGAAGAACTCTGCAACTGCGAAAACTTTTTTTTGTTTTATTTTTTTTTGTTTTTGTTTTTGTTTTACTTCACTGTCGCTTTAGTGCACATGCCAGAGACAGTTTCCAGCAACATAAGGAACAGACCAGAACAGAAAACAACACAACACAGCATAACACAACAGCATAACAACACAACACAACAACACAACAGCTAAGACAATTTCGTCAAGAATCTCATGCAGATTGGGAGGGAGGACTGTGGTGAACTAGAAAGAAAGAAGAAGAAAAGAGGACGCTCTTCCAACTCAGTAGGTGTCTGCTCCGACAAAAGCCCCTGATAAATCACTTATTGATCCTTCCGCCATGCCATGCTGTGCTATGCCGTGTGTGTGTGTGTGTGTGTGTGTGTGTGTGTGTGTGTGTGTGTGTGTGTGTGTGTGTGTGTGTGTGTGTGTGTGTGTGTGTGTTTGTGTGTGTGTGTCTGTCAGTGTGTGTATGTGTGTGTGTGTTTGATGGAGAGGAGAGGAGAGAGAGAGAAGAGAGAGAGAGAGAGAGAGAGAGAGGAGAGAGAGAGAGAGAGAGAGAGAGAGAGAGAGAGAGGAGAGAGAGAGAGAGAGAGAGAGAGAGAGAGAGAGAGAGAGAGGAAGAGAGAAGGGGGAAGGGAGAGAGAGAGAAGTGTTTCATGCTATGAGCCCTAGGCTGTAAGATAAGGGTGAAGGACAAACCAGAAGAGGCAAGCAGGAAAACAGGACGAAATATCAAAATGTAGACCTAAAAACAGGATGGCTGCAAAATGTTAATAGTAATAATAATAATATATGGAATTTATATAGCGCTGAATCTTGTAGAGCACACAAATTAAAGCGCTTAACTTAGTTAATTGAGTATGTTGGGTTTCCATGTATTGTGTTGGATATTACAACACGTTGGCACATTGGTATCGTTTCTTCATTAATTCAAACACACGTTTTATTATTATTTTTTTTACAGAACAAATTGGTTAACATTTTCTCCGGATATTCATTTAGGATCATTTTTCTTGTTTCATTTTTTATTCAAGCATTATGATAATAGAGCAGTTCTAAAATCCATGAAAACAAACACTTCCCCAGACTGATTAATGATACCTTTGATGGGTGTAGCAATGACATGGACCTTCCTATCGATCGATCGCGATCGAGAGAGAGAGAGAGAGAGAGAGAGAGAGAGAGAGAGAGAGAGAGAGAGAGAGAGAGAGAGAGAAGAGAGAGAGAGAGAGAGAGATCTGCAAGAAAGCTGACTCATGCATTGTTGTTTTCCCAAAGAATTTCGTCACGTGCCTGTGTGTCTGTCTGTGTGTCTGTGTCTGTGAGTCTATGTGTCTGTTTGTCTGTATCTGTCTGTCTGTCTGTCTGTCGTCCGTCCGTCCGTCCGTCCGTCTGTCTGTCTGTCTGTCTGTCTGTCTGTCTGTCTGTCTGTCTGTCTGTCTCAGCTCTAAGTGTAGAACATTTCAATTCCAACAACTGATCATATTGTGTTAAAAGATGTCTTGATGATTTTGGATTCTCTGAAGTGGATAAATAGTGGTGTGGGATTTTTCTTTGGGAAGAATTAAAGAATTAAAACAGCGCAAGACAGATCCCTCTTATCAAGAATGACATGCAAAAACTGACCGAAAGTGTCAGATTTGAAACATATCGGTCATTTACATCACTGTAACAGCCTGAAAAACATCTTACTGCCATCACGATAGGCAATTTCAGGTACGTTACGTAAGTTATAAAATTTTACTTGAAATTGTTGATTTGAATGCAAACGGCATACATATATAACCACAAATCTAAATAGTGTTATTTTTGTAACAAATTGAAACTGAAATATATTGTCTTTGTAAGTACACAAAACATACAGACTTGTGAGAGAAGTGATTTTTAAAGTACTTCATGAAAAGAAATGAACTTATGATAGTGTGAAAAAGTCTGCCAATTAAAAAAAAATTGGGTATTTAAATATTTTACTTTCAAAACCCCAAAACTTTGTTAAGTATGATTAGTGCACAAGCCGTTGAAGTGATTTGTGTTTCGTTAGAAAATGGCTCTTAATATTGCCGAATTCATTTACACCTGCTGTGATGATTTGCTTGCAGCAACACAGACACAGACACAGACACAGACACACACAAAACACACAGACACACACAGACACACACAGACACACAGACACACAGACACACAGACACACAACAGACACACACACACACACACACACACACACACACACACACACACACACACACACACACACACACCAACGAACTCAGAAAAACAGAAGGCAATGAAAAAAAGATAGCAATGCTGTTGATGATGGCTTCTACATAACACGTTGATAAAAATAATCATATTTATTGTCATTCTTTTTTTCTGTCTGTCGGAGTCTCAGCTGTCGGCTTGTTAGCTGTAAACAGCCATTTGTTCAGGTCAGGCTGCTGCTCATATTTACAGCAACATCAGCTATATTGTATGATAATAACACACATACACACAGAGAAACAGACACACAGAGACACACACAGACACAGACACATACAGACACACAGACACACAGACACACACAGACAGACACAGACAGACCCAGACACACACACATACACACTTACACTTACACACACACGCACGCACGCACGTACGCACGCACGCACGCACGCACGCACGCACGCACGCACTGTTTTTGTCGTTATTGTTGTTGCTTGTATTATCTATAGGCATATTTATTTTTAAGGCTGTTGAAATCATGTTAAGTAATTTTGGTGAAATGTTTTGGGGTGGTTTTGGTTTTGCTTGTTTGTTAGTTAGAGGGCTTTGTTTTTTGTTTTTTTCTTTAGATAGATGGCTTGATGAAAAACAGCAAATCAATGCTTATTCAATGTACCATCTGGAAATAAAAATTTGATTTGATTTGACTTGATTTGACTCACGCACACACACTTACACACACACACACTACACACACACACACAACACACACACACACACACACACACACACACACGCATGTACGTACGCACACGGCCACACACATACACACATACACATACGCACGCACACACGCACACACACAAACACATACACGTACAGACACACGCACACACACATACACAAACTGCTGTGATTGAAAGTGGTGTAAACACTGTAGAATAGAATCGAATCGAATAGAATAGAATACAATACAATGAATACAATACATTACAATACAATTTAGTCCACAATACAATTCAGTGCAGTGCATTATACTGCACTGCACTGCATTGCACTGCACGACACGACACAACGACACGACACACCGACACGACACGACACAGACTACACGATAACATAGACTACTTACTACACATAACATACACACACACCACACCACCACCACACCACACCACACCACACCACACCACACCACACCACACCACACCACACCACACCACACCACACCACACCATAGTACAGTACAGTACAGTACAGTACAGTAGTACAGTACAGTACATAGTACAGTGTACAGTACGCCACTATACAACAATAGAGTAGAAGACAGTTCAATGCAGTATACTACGCTACGCTACGCTACGCTACGCTACACTACACTACACTACACTACACTACACTACACTACACTACACTACACTGCACTGCATTACAATTCATTACAGTTCAATGCAGTACACCGCACTACATTACACTGCAACATCATACTTTATAATACAATAAAATACAATACAAAACAAACAGAATACAGTACAAAATTAATAATGTCGTGAACAATTCCCCCCAAACGAATGAAAGACCAAATTTTAAATTTTAAAAATCCAGGAAAAAGTCGACAGATGAATGAGATATAGCATTTGATTTCCATTCCCGTTGGTCCATGAAGTCCTCGGTTCAAATCTCAGCAGCCGCTTCTGATAAATTAAAATGTGAGGATTTTTACGATATTCAGGTACACCTTAAATACAGACCTGCCAGTATTTCTATTTCCTTCTATAAATTTAGCATGTAGAGGATTAAAAATATGCACGTTAACGATTCCGTAATTCGTGTTATTGTTCAGTGGGGGTAAGGATACAAAACCATACCCAGCATGCACCCTGTCTCTACAGAGAGATGGGCAGTGACTGGTTCAATTTGCCGAAGAGACAAGGTCTAAGAAATGTCGCGCTGCGCCTTTAACGGCCCCTCAGAGACTTAAGAAGGGAGAGAAGGAGAGGGAAGGAAGGAAATTGAAGAAGAGAGAGAGAGAGAGAGAGAGAGGAGAGAGAGAGAGAGAGAGAGAGAGAGAGAGAGAGAGAGAGAGAGAGAGAGAGAGAGAAAGAAAAAGCACAGGGAGAAGATAAAGGTGATAGGAGGGTGGCCGTGACATAGAGTAGGGGGGTGGGGAGGAAAAGAGGAGGAACAGGAGTGAGAGAAGGAAGGAAAGAGGAAAAGGAGAAAAGCGAGAAAACAGGGAATGCAAAGAAGAAACAGAAGCAAGTAATAACAAAACAAAACAAAACGAAACAAAGATAATAAACAACGAGAAAACCAAAACCCGAAACGAAAACTACAATTGTAGCTGCAGCAAAAGAAAAGTAAGAAGGAAAAAAAGAAACAGAAAGAGATGAGGTTGAGGAGACGAACGATGATTACAGCGACGACAACGACAGCAACAAAGAAGAAGAAGAACAAAAACAAGAAGCGAGAGAAGAAGGAGTAGAAAAAGAAAGAGTATTAAAGAGCGGGGGAAGAAGACGGTCGAGGACAAGATAAGAAAAGAAAAAAAAAGAAGATAGGGACGAGGATGTACTTAATAAGCAAGGAAGAAAAGCAGGAGAGAAAGACAAGGGGGGAAAAGGGAAATCAGAGAGGAGAGATGAGAGAGAGAGAGAGAGAGAGAGAAGAGAGAGAGAGAGAGAGAGAGAGAGAGAGAGAGAGGTTTTGTTCCTTGTGTCGCTCACAGCTCAGCCAGTCTTACAAGAAAAGGAAGAGGCAGACAAGAGTAAAGGTGATGAGAAGCATCAGTGAAGAGGAGGAGGCTGTGATCATTAGCATCTGGGCTGGAAAGGCAGCGGTTAAGGAAAAACTAAGATGAAAAGATGAGAAAAAAAAGTGAAATTAATGATAATGAAAGGGATTAAGAGATCAGGAGGACGAGATTGCATTGTATTGTATCTGCTTTGTATTTCATTGCATGGTATAATGTTGCAGTGTATTGTAATGTGTTGTATGGCTTTGATGGTGCTTCACGCACAATCGTGATATATTGTATCATTATTTCTAAATGCGTCAGATTCCCCAGAATGTCTCCGCTCTTTCGGGAAAACTTCGTGGTACCGTACAACCACGTCTTTCCTTTTCTTTTGTTGCCGTGGGCTATTTTACGCACTCTAAAAGCATGTTGTCAACGTGATCCTGTTTTTTTTTTTTGTACACCATCCAAATGAAAAAAAACCCACAACACTCACAGCCGGATCCCGTTTATAGTTTAATGGCGAGGAAAAAAAGTTTTGTTTTGACGGGAAGTCGAAACAAGAACCTCAGATTTTCTAGGCAGATGGTTACATTTATAGATAGAAGTAAATAGATACCTTCATAAATAGGGGGATACTTTTATAGGTAGATACTTTTATACTGCCAGGTCAACACTGAAGGGGAAAAAAGAAGAGAGACTGGCATGAGATGAAGATACAGTTAGAAGCAGTAAGCAGTGCTTTAAACTCGAATAAATCGAATATTTTTGTCTTTAAAAGTAAAGGTGTCCCATAACCTATGTGGTCGTAGGGAAGCAAGGCATCAGAGACCTCAGCTTCTCTAGGGGCCAGCATATTGAGGCTGGCGCCCATCTCCTCTCCCTCGCTGCTTTACCGTCCCTGGCCCTACAGAGGGCAGGTACCCAATTACACAGCTAGGTTAACTGGGGGACTGTACTAAAGCCAAGGCACGCAAATGGTCACCCATCCACTTGGTAATCACGCTCGATGCTGCTTTTAACCTTGGCTGGGGGAAAGCGAGTGCTGTGACCACTACGCTATCCAGTCCCTTTTTATGCCTTCAAGTGTACCAAATATCCAAGAAAAGGGTTTCATTTCTGTGTAGCCTTTTTGCTATAAGACTGTAATCCGTATTGTTTTTACTGGGAAAAAACGCAACTTTTCACCTGTTCACTTGCAGTGTTATCGGCTTTGGTGACGGCAATTGCACCCTGAGAACAGTTTGTGTTTATTAGTTTATTTTACTTTTTATTTTATACCACTTTATGTCACAGCAGATTTCTCTGCGTGAAATTCGGGCTGCTCTCCTCGGGGAGAGCGCGTCGCCACAAGTGCAGCGTTTACCCTTTTTTTTTCTTTCTTTTTCCTGCATGTAACTGTATTTGTTTCCCTATCAGAGTGGCTTTTTTTCTACAGAATTTTGCCAGGGTCAACCCCCTTGTTACCGTGGGTTCTTTTGCGTGCGTTAAATAGTGATGTGTAACACACTGGACCTCGGTTTATCGTCTCATCCGAAAGACTAGCGCCCAGACCACCACTCAGGGTCTAATGGATGGGGAAAAAGTTTTTTGTCCCAACGGGATACAAACCACCGCACACCCGACCCGGACTTTTTGCTGTCTAGGCAAGGCGCGTTACCACCTAGACCACCGATCCACTGTCTCATCTACTGTGATGTTCCTGTTCTGTTGTTCCTAAGCCGCTTTTTTTATCTGACCGCCCAGGCATGCCTAGGCTCGTCATATATTTTATGTAATTTGCTATTGGTAGTAGTTTTTCCCCATAATGAGGATATAGGTTAAGTTTCTTCCTCCCTTTTACCGATATATTATGATGCATATGATTTATTTTGTTGATAGATAGTGGTGGGATGATGTTTTCAGTTGCCTGACTCGTTATGCTTTCCTGCTTGCTACTTATTCATTAGCGTCTTTTTATCATAATCATTTTGTTTATTTCTTATTTTAATTCAATGTGTGTGCGTGCTTTTTTATTTTATTATTGTCGTTCTGCACTCGTATGTTGTTTTTTATTTGTTGTTGTTGTTGTTTCTTGATTTTGTTATTTAGTTTATTATTGTTGTTCTGCAGTTAGAGTTTTTTTTTTTATCTTGGTGTTATCCCTCTTAGGGTGGGGACTGCGTATAAAAAACACACGAGTGCTTATTAATTATCCTCGAAATGAAAGAAATTGACTTGATGTAATAATATTATCTCCAGGGCTAGAAGTCCGCAAGGAGCTTGTTAATGTAAAGCTGTCAACAGGCAATTGATCAGAATGGCCCCTGCAGTGCTGCTAGGTCACTCTGTGAAAACCCTTCTCTTCAAAAAGCGATTTGATAATTGCGGTAACTTTGTCAACGGTGGAAGAAAGATATTGCTTCCGTTGAAATTGTTAGTAGCTTAAGTTGCAAACGTTGTCCCACAATTTATTGAGCACTGTCTCATTGGCATCTCTAGAATTGCTATTTATTCTGTTAAGATGGATGGAAATGTATTTGGGTTCATTCTTCTAGTTGTTCTTTATTTTTGGTGAAATTTCCTCGCTAGAAAAGCTTTACTTGTTGTTCATAACATACAAAAACATGAAGAATTGCAATCTAAATATTCATTTGACAGTTGCGTGAGAGCTTGAGTGAGTGAGAGAGCGAGAGAGAGAGAAAGAGAGAGAAGAGAGAGAGAGAGAGAGAGAGAGAGAGAGAGAGAGAGAGAGAGAGAGAGAGAGAGAGAGAGAGAGAGAGAGAGGGAGGGAGGAGGGGGGGGAGACAGAGATAAAGAGTCATCCACAGCATAAAATTTGCACGAGTATGTGCATTGTTCTGTTTTACAGTCAGCATAATTTACAGGAGGCTACTGATAAAAAGTGACGGGGATTAAATGTAATCAGTTTTGTTAACAAAAGAATCGTTAATGGTGGAAATGGCTATAAAATAACTTATGGCAATTTCAGACAAACTTAGATCTTGTCTATATGGATTTGAAGCCTCAGTAAATGTTAAAATCATATGGTTTTGAGATAAGGTTAGGCGTCTTGCGACAACAGACATGCATAATTTTACTCATCTTTTATCTTTTGTCTTCTGAAGGAAGACTACTGTCATTAATCTACATGGACAAAAGTCAGACAATGATAAACGCACAACTGACTAGCTAGCTAAAAAGAAAGAACCCCTAAATCGGCAACTTAACTGATTTCTAGCAGAGGAAAAGTGAAATTTGCTTTAAGATATTTGTTATGAAAAAATGTTTTTTTTTCATTTAAGAAAAATGCTAGTTTTTTCAGTCGAGTTGCTTTTGTAGTTGACGTGTTGTATTGTTAAGATACAAGATTAAAAACAATCATTAACAATGTCGTTCTTCACGTCGAAGTTGGATGCACTAAGCCTAAATTGTCAGCGCTTAAACGCAGAGCAACGCATATCCGCTCATGTTACACACAATGGTTGCTGTCTGAGCATTCGACAAAGAAGAAGTATCATTCCTGAAAGACCGTAGTGGAATTTTTAATAACTTTTGTGTTCAGTACGTTGTTGTTCTGATTATCGTCACTGTTTCTATACTTACACAGCTTTAGATTATCAAAGAATCTACACTACAAAATAACTCAACACAAAGGCCATGAATGTCCGTAATATCTTCATAAAGGGCTATGTTGCTTGAATTTTGTACTTTTTACTCGAAACGTGTACTATAAACTTTCTATTTTTGACACGATTAAATTAATGTACTTTTAGAATTAGTATAATCAAACGTCATCAAAACAAATATGTTTGATGTATGTATTCTATAACGTGTTAGCTTTTTGTGATATCTCTTTTCTAATCAAAATAATGAAAAAAATGGCAGCTACTGCTTGTCTTTGAAAGTAAGCACCAAATCATCAGCTTTTTTTTATCATTATTATTATTATTTTTTTAAATCCTGCATGTTTCATACAGCAGTGCTGAAAATGTCCTCCAGACTAACAAACCACTAAAACTTTCCTAGTTTCTGACCATGAGACCGTCTTTGTATTCATTATTTTGCACTTCTTACAGGCTGTAAACATTTAATATTTCGGGGTTTTGTACTGTAAAAAGATAGAATCCTATCTGTGAAGCTGAAGATAGTCAATGGTCATGAAAAGATTGCATATCAGGGTTTGGCCTTTTTATGTTCATCTTCTGAGATATTCATTTTCTGTGATTCCTCCTTACTCATTGACATATCTCTGCCCCGGCCATATCCAGGTTCGCTATGTCACATCACCAGGTTCAGAAGTCCACATGGTGTCTGTCAGTGTTAAGCCGCTGTCAGGCCATTAGCCAGAGGGGCCCTGCACTGTTGGTGGGTCACTTTGGTCATGTTCAGGTGGGCCTGTTCTACTAAACCCCCTACTGACGACAATGATAGGTAAGTCGCGGAGCCAGACTGAGTGAGACACCACGAAAATGGGAGGGGGAGGGGTGGAGGACCACAGCATCCTTACGACCATCTCCCTTGAACCTCCACCACGAAGGCTTTGGCACTTATCCATCACAAGCACTTAAGAGCATGGGAATCCACCCAATCAATTTTCTTTTATAGCATAATGGTCATGGTGATGAGGATTATATAGTGCTGCTGCTGTGGAAGTGCATGTGTTTGTTACTATTTGACAGGGCTATGCTTTTTATTATAATATATTCCAGCGTTAATCGCGCCTGGAAGACGCAGGCACCTGTAGTGCTGGTCAAGAAATTTGAACAACACTGAAAATGACATTCGTTAAGTAGATGAATCTCAACTGTGTGGTCCTAGTCTCCCCAATAAGTCCATAGAAAACTCACTCTGGGAAGGAGCCATCCAGAGTCTAAGAAGACACTATGGCTCTTATGGGATTCGAACCTGCGACCTTCCAGCTAATAACCCAACGCGCCAACCACTACACCATGGCGGCTTGTAGAAGTTGACCTTTATAGCATGTGTTTGGGAGTCGTTATATTTTGTACTTGTCCCTTAGAGCTCGATAGGGATGGTGAAAAATGGTGATCACTAGTTGAGACTTGAAAAGGCTTTAAAATTTTAAAAAAGCGTTTCGATTGAGGCTTCGTAATAAGGAAATATACTATTTATTTTTTTTTTATCTGCATTTACATCGTAAAAAGGTGATATACTGTTTTTATCTGCAGTGACATCGTAAAAGGGTAATAAACTGTTTTTTTCCGCAATTACATCGTAAAAATGTAATATACTATTTTCCCACAGTTACACCGTAAAGGGTAATAAACTGTTTTTTTTCCGCAATTACATCGTAAAAATGTAATATACTATTTTCCCACAGTTACACCGTAAAGGGTAATAAACTGTTTTTTTTTCCGCAGTTACATCGTAAAAATGTAATATACTATTTTCCCACAGTTACACCGTAAAGGGTAATAAACTGTTTTTTTTTTCCGCAGTTACATCGTAAAAATGTAATATACTATTTTCCCACAGTTACACCGTAAAGGGTAATAAACTGTTTTTCCGCAGTTACATTGCAAAAGGGTAATAAACTATTTTCTCCACAGTTACACCGTAAAAGGGTAATATACTGTTTTTTTCCGCAGTTACATTGCAAAAGGTAATAAACTATTTTCTCCACAGTTACACCGTAATAGGGTAATATACTGTTTTTCCCGCAGTTACGTAGTAAAGGGTAATTACTGGGGAGGGGTGTTCTGCAGTGACTTCATAAAGGGTAATACACTGTTTTTTTCCGTAGTGACTTTATGAAAAGTCTGTACTTTGCGCTCTTTTCAGTACATACATTATGAAGGAAAATGCTTAAGCTTTTTTTCCTTTTCTTTTGTTGTTTCTTGGTTACAACTGAAATAGTAAGCCATGACATTTTATCCACCCTGAAACACACACTACGCACGCCCGCCCGCCCGCACACACATAAAGGGAAGAAACATGAACGTGAAGTCTCAGAATTCCACGTGTGTAAGTACTGTGGTTAGGAGGTGTCTATAGGTGAAAACTGTTGGTTTATCAACGTCCTGGGAATGGAACTCCACTCCCTACTGACAGTCCATTAGCTATCCTTCGCAGAACGGAGGCCAGAATCCTAATTTTCTTCTGTGGACTGTGTGGGATGTACTTTTTCCTAATAAAATTGTCAGAGGATGTAATTCAGAAGCCCTACAATGATCAAAAGTATGGATGTAATGGGGACTATAATATAACTCTTGGAGCTGCTGATTCTCACACAGCTCTTTCAGATTCTTGGGATACATAATGCTATAATAATGCTTATGCATTATTCATTCAGGCATGTTACAACACATGTCTTTTGGCGTGGCAGAAATGTTAAAAAAAATACCATTTAAATTGAAAAAAAAATCTCAGAAGAAAAAGAACACTGACGAAACACAAAGTTTACTTGTAGATCATTCCCAAAGGAGGGATCTAACACATTGTTTGAGGCTTTGGTGTAATTTGTTAAACTGACACTTTTGTACCTGTTTTGGAGAAAAATCAACCCTCAAAAATAAGCATGCTTCAAAACCCCAGCTTTATTTGTAATATTGTCAGTGCTAGAGTTAACACAAGTTGATGGTATAATTTTAGATTGTTTGGACTTGACAAAAATCCCCCCAAAAATAAGCATGCCTTCAAAACACAGCTTATGATATTGTCAGTGCTAGAGTACACAAGTTGAATGGGTATAATTTAGATTGTTGGAGCTCACACACTGTTGCAGAGGGAGGCAGGGATGTAGACAGACAGACAGACAGACAGACAGACAGACAGACAGACAGACAGACAACACACACACACACACACACACACACACACAACCACCAACAGCACCGCAACCAACACACACACACACACAACCACACAACACCCAACCACACACACACACACACAACACACACACACACACACACACACACACAACACACACACACACACACACACACACACACACACACACACACCACAACACAAACAAAACAAAAAACACAAACACACATACTGCCCATAACTATCGGTCAGAAGAAGAAAACCTCCTTGTTTGCCTGCAATATCTTGTTTCTGCTGTGGAGTCTTGGGTGCCGATCAGGCGTGGAGCTGTCACAGGATATCAGGCCTCATTACTCTTGGATCCAGCCCTCTTGGTGTGGTCTGGGAGTTTCCCAACCCCCGCTCCCCCTCCAGCCATCCCCTTCCCCCATTCTCTCTGTGGTTAGCGATGCAGACTTCCATTCTTTCCTCTTTCGCCGTCTTCTGTGTCGTCGGATTCACATACTGTATAAAACTGTGTTTTTCTGTGGCGATACTTTGTTATTTGGTAGGTTTAAGCAAGGTTTACTCAATACACGTACAACATAAGCAAACAACAATACAGCAGTGGAAAGGTATCAAGATACTGCTTATTTCAAGCCCCCATCCCATGAGGAGTTAATATTTGATATTTATACAGAAAAGTGACATACATAGAAACAAAATCGTTTCCTATGTATACAAATACCATTACACAAAAATTGAAGAAAAATATACACTTTCCATCCTGAAGTGAACAAAAAGTGTAACGAAAAAATTGCACAAACACTTTCGGAGGCAATGAGACCAAGGGAAGAAACTTTGTTTGTTAAGGATTGGGTTTTTGATGTTGTAAAAAGTAAACAAAAGGGGCTAGCTTGTAAGGAAACCCGCCATCAAGCAAGCTAACAAGCGAGCATATGAGCTAGCAAGGGAATAAAGAGAGAAAAGGGACCAAGTTTTCGAGCGAGAAAAAATGTGTTTACTGCTAAGTCTGGCTATTTTTGTTACCAGCAATCAACTCTGCAGAGCTGGTGGTTAACAAGAATGATAAGATTTTA
>CM060342.1:34134789-34147289 GCA_030674155.1 Stramonita haemastoma
ATTAAAAAAAACACAACCAGCATGTTCACAGGTGTTTTGCTTTGACACCATCCGTGATGAAAAATCGGGGAGTTGGAGTCCCCAGGGCGGTTCAGGACTGTTTATGGCAACGTTCTGGCGTCTCCTGCGACAGCACTGGAACCATGCGTATCGGTGATTGCCTTTCCAATGGATCATTTCAGCGACGTGGAGAGGGAGGGGGGGGGGGGTCTGCTGCATGAGTAACAGCTTGCTCTCCATACTTACCCAGGCTTTGCGCTCTAGAGCCTAGAGCGCAACTCCATAGTCTTCCGAGACTGACGGATGACTATAAATGTATATAACATGTCCTTGTGCTTTTGTCCACTATGTCTGACTGCCCACTTTGAGGCTTAACATTTCAATGGGTGGATATTTAATATACAGGCAGAACGTACATTGATTTGAGAGATTTCTGAAAAAAAAGTTTTTGATGGTAGTTTTAAGGGAAGGGACAGCTGTAGTGTTTGTAATAAGACAAGGGAACTAAGTAGCTAAGTGGGTAGAATGTTGGACTGATGATTTGGAGAGTGCGGGTTCAAATCTCTACTGAGCTGACAGGTTGAGGAGAGTTTTTCACAATTGTGAAAAAAAGTCTTCTTTAAAAAAAATCCAACTTATTTCCGAGCATTATTAGGAAGACAATGCTTTTAGTTTTAGACAGTGTTTTCGAATGTGCAATAAACACTTCCTTTTTCTTGATATTTGACCATGATAATTATGAGGGGTACTTGGGCCTGAATTCCAGACACCATTTTTTTGTGTAACTTGTGTTTTTCAGTCTAACAACAGTACAATATTTCAAACTTTGTAATGACATTTCCCTGATTGGACCCCAAAAGAAAAGTAATTTATGTGCTCTGTCAGATTTCTCGTTTTCAATTGGCTCTGACCGCTTCCACTCTTAAGTCAGTCGACTGAGACTCTAAAACCAAGGTCCCATGTTTGACATCGAGCCTGTGGTGGGTGGTTGATATTACAGTCCATAAATCGGATAGCTCCGCTGGGATTTTGATACGACCGAACCAACCAACTAAACTTGAAAAAAAACCTGTTCAGCGTCTTGCATATTTTACTACTATTTTACTTTCATGGAAGAGAAGGAAAGCTATGGCCAGTGGTATGGGGAAAACGAAGCCTGCACCCAAAGTTACACTACTGTTTTGGTTTGTGTAGCTGATGATGTAGTTACTGTGCGGATTTCTCAGAGATCAGATTATAGCCTGTAAAAATCTTACTGGATTTATACCTCCTTGAAAAAGCTGGAAACTGAAATGTCGGTACAAATTAGTACTGTCTATCTATCCCTTAGTCTAGCAACCCCCGAAGACTTGACACCCAGTTCCCTCCATTCCTCTCTCTGTTCTGCCTTTCTGCAAATTTTGTTGAGTTCTAGGCCTGTCCATTCGCTGATGTTGTGCTCCCATCTTTTCCTTGATCTGCCTCTTTTTCTTCCTCCTTGGACAGTGCCTTGCAGTATTGTTTTTGCAAGTCCTTTTGGTCTTGTTACATACCTGTACTATTTAAGTTTACGCTTCTTTACGACTGATAGAAGGTTTTCGTAGGGCCCAATGGTTTGTTGGATTCTCTTCTGCACCTTTTCGTTGCTTATGTGGTCTCTGTAGGAGATGCCAAGGAGTCTCCGGTAGCATCTCATCTCTACCGCCTGTACTCTTCTCTCCAAATCTGCAGTCAGGGTCCACGATTCACAGGCATACAGGAGGAATATGGATATGACAAGGGAGAGTATTAGTCTGATCTTGGAGTTAAGGGAGATATTTCTATCTCTCCCGATGGTGTTCAGTTTTGACAGTGCTGTTATTGTCTCTGCAAATACTCTAAGTTGACAGAAATGCATGCAGATGGCGATGTATGAATAAGTAAATGTTGATGTATAGAGTGTATGTAAATTTCGGTGCCCTTGGATGTGGCTGCAGTTGATCAAATCAGTTGACGGTAGCGGAATGTAGGAAAATGACAGATTACAAAACATACGCATCACACACGCATGCACACAGCACGCGCGCAAAACACGCACGCACAACACACAAAACACACCCCACACACCAAACCAAAACACACACACTGTCACAAAAGCACATTCACGACAAAACCATTCCACACACGCACGCACATGACCACAACAGGCTCGCGCGCAAAAACACACACACATACACACACAAACACACACACACATACAACACACCACGCATCAATGCATCACAAACACACACAACAACAGCTGGCGCAAAAACACACACACACACACCACACATGCACGCATGCACACACACACGCGCGCACAAAACACACACACACACACACACACACACACACACACACACACACCACATCACACACACACACACAACACACATCACTCACTCACTCACTCACATCACTCACACACACACACACACACACACACACACACACACACACACACACACTCTCTTCACACACGGACAAAGTGACATCGCTTCGCCTGTAGCAATAACATCAATAAAACTAACACCACAATCCTATATATTATTATTATACAGTATGTTGTGTTTGGACAGGTGCAGCCGCTGTTGTCTGCTGGAATGCTCCAGGGAGTAAGTACTGTTGGATGGACCGGATAGATAGCCTTCTGTCTCTCTGCTAGTGGATCCTCACTGCTTGGCTAGGTAAGTAAGTGCTAGTCGCACAGACAAACACATGCAAACACACAAGCAAGCAAGCGTGAGTGAGTGAGCGAGCAGGCAGACACGCAGGCGGTGTATTTGTTTGTGTGTGTGTGTTTGTGTATTTGTGCTTGATTAGCATCTGTCGCCTATTTTCCGGATGAATTCTTTAACAAGTCTATCGGGGAGCGGGATATATAGCCTCGTGGTTTGAGCGTTGAGATTGTGATCTGACCTTCCGAGTTCGAGCCATCGCCGAAGCGCCCATTCGAAGGCATATTTTCCCCTTGGAGGTAACACAGCAACGACTCCATTCCCCCCGAAAATCCTTCGGATAAGACTTTAAAACGAGGTCCATTGTGCCTACACACGCAGAACATCTGGCACACACGTAAAAAAGCAACTACCCCGTTCTGCCTTTCTAAAGAGTGGGCCATTGCATGCCGGTAGGAACGGAAGACAAATGTTAAAAGCTGCATGTAGTCTGCCGATGTGTTTAGACACCATCCCCGAAGTCGGAATGCGGCAATATTAATGGTGAGTAAAATGGATAGCATACCCCAAATATCAACCTTGAAGCACTAACCGAGAAACGAAATACCCCCCTCCCCCTGCCCCCACCCGCTCCAACCCCCCTCCACCTAGAAAACCCAGCCTATTGGGTTTTTATTTAATACTTGTAAACTCCCTCTGCCTGCCTGCCTGCTTGCCTACGTATCTGTTTGTCTTTTTGTTTGCCTGTCTGTCTGATGATGTATGTGTGTGTATGTGTGTTTGCGCGCGCGCGCGCGCGCGCGCCTGTGTGTGTGTGTGTGTGTGTGTGTGTGTGTGTGTTGTGTGTGTGTGTGTGTGTGTGTGTGTGTATGTCTCTATCTTTCTGTTTGCACAGCTCCCCTTCTTCCGTCTCTTTGCTGACAAGCATTCTATGTCTTTCTGTGCCCCTGCCTCCTTTATTCTTTTTCAGTATCCTCTCTCTCTCTCTCTGTCTCTCTGTCTCTCTCTGTCTGTCTGAACCTCTCTCTCTCTGTCTGTTGTCTTCTGTCTGTCTCTGTCTGTTGTCTCTGTCTGTCTGTCTGTCTGTCTGTCACTGTCTGTCGTCTGTCTGGCTGTCTGTCTCTCTGCTGTCTTCTGTCTGTCTGTCTTCTGTCTGTCTGTCTGTCTGTCTGTCTGCTGTCTGTCTGTCTGTCTCATCTTTTTCTTTTGCCACAAGTGTGACTTCAAAGAATATTATGACCATTCATCGAGATTGTAAAATCGTATCTTTATATAGAAAATAAAACCATGACTAGATAAACAAACATAAAGAGATCAGCAAACAAATCAACAGTCTGATAGATATATTGATGAATGAATAAAATGAATGGATAAAATCAATCAACTCACGACCCATCCACTTACTTGTTGGGCAAGCCAACGATCAGGTAACCAATTGAAAAGTTGGCTGTAAACAGTGGAAAATGTGGTTACACTTTAAGAAAAGTGTTTAAGTCCAGGAAATAGAACTCTCTGTTTTCCTATGCATTCGAGTGACATTTCAATTTCGGAATACAAAACTAGCCGAAGTTTCTTTCCTTCTATTATTCTTTACTTTTTTTCCCCCAAGTTCATTTCTTTGTGTAGCAACAGGTTTGTTTATTTCTTTCTGTCGTGGTTGCTTACTACTTGCGGTCAATCTCTTAATATACTCACATACATACACTCAAACACACACACACACACACACGCGCGCACACACACGCACGCTCGCTCGCTCGCACGCACGCACGCACGCATGCACGCACACACGCACGCACGCACGCACGCACGCACGCACAGAGATTGATTGATTGATTGATTGATTTTTTATATCGAGGATAAGGGGATAAGCACTCTCGTGCTTTTTTACATCCAGTCCCGTGTGTATGCAGTTTTGTAAATGTCATCTGTTCTCACCGGTACACGATGGCCTACTTTTACGAAAAGCAGAACAGGATTTAACATGTGCGCAAGATGTTCTGCGTGCGTTCGCACACGGGGCCTCGGTTTAAAGTCTCATCCGAGAGAGAGAGAGAGAGAGAGAGAGAGAGAGAGAGAGAGAGAGAGAGAGAGGAGAGAGACAGACAGACAGACAGACAGACAGACAGACAGACAGACAGACAGACAGACAGACAGACAGACAGACAGGACGCAGTAACGAACGCGCGCGTAATAACCTTAACGATGATTTGCTCAAAGAAGAAAGATGTCTTTGTACACATCTTTCTCCGTTGAGCAAATTATCTCCACGGTTATTACAGCATAGACTATGTAACAGGTTGATCTTTTGGGGGGATTTTTATTGTTTCGTTCCTCGGCTAAAGCTCCGAGGTTCACCGATAGTGAGGTTTTGCGTATGCGACCGTTTTTGCTCTCTTTGAAGGTAGCCACAAAATAATTCGATCTCAGAGCGCAAAGCGCGGATTTGATTCGCCGCTAAGTTGCTTCTTACAAGTAATGTTTTGCTGGAGCAAACATCAGTACTGACTCTGTCCATTCCTCATCGAGTGTTTTTTTGGTTGTTTTGCTTGAAACTGTAGTTTGAGGTCTTGTATGTAAATGCACGTGTAAGATCCTGCGTCCATATTAAAAACCGCTTTTTTGTTGTTCGATTTTACGTCTGTTCACGCTCAGTTACATCAGACAAAAAAAGGAAAATAAATAAAGGAAGGTGGGCTGGTGTTCAGGTGGTAGTAAAGGTCTTAGTGAAAAGTGTGTGAAAAATTACAAACAAAGAATAAAACCAATATAGTTAACACATGTAAAAGGAACTTTGCAAAGCTAAAAACAGTTGAAACAAGGAACTTTGCAAAGCAAGAGGATCACTTAAAATAAGGAGCTTTGAAAAGCAAGAGGAACAGTTAAAACAAAGAACTTTGCAAAACAAGAGGAACACTTAAAATAAGGAACTTTGCAAAACAAGAGGAACACTTAAAATAAGGAACTTTGCAAAACAAGAGGAACACTTAAAATAAGGAACTTTGCAAAGCAAGAGGATCACTTAAAAAAAGGAACTTTGCAAAGCAAGAGGAACAGTTAAAACAAGGAACTTTGCAAAGCAAGAGGAACAGTTAAAACAAGGAACTTTGCAAAGTAAGGGGACAGTTTAAACAAAAAATACTAACGAAAGTTTCACACACAAAAAAACTTCTTTTCACACACACAAAATCTTTTATTTCACACTAAAAAAATCCTTAATTCACACACAAAAATCTTTCATTTCAAACACAAAAAATCCTTCATTTCACACACCAAAAAATCTTTCATTTCACACACACAAAAAATCCTTCATTCACACATTAAAAAATCCTTCATTTCACACACACAAAAATCCTTCATTTCACACTCACAAAACGGTCATTCATCTCTCCTCCCGTTGTTTAAATTCTACCTCCAAAAATGTGCCCACACCAGCAAAAAAATAAAAATAAATATGTGGTGTGATCCAACACGACTTTATGAGGTGTAGCATCAGGCTAAAGATGACACCATTGATTTTCTCATGGGCAGCTGCTGTGATGTTTGCTTTGGCGGCAATTGGGGAGGCAGAAGAGAGAGAGAGAGAGAGAGAGAGAGAGAGAGAGAGAGAGAGAGAGAGAGAGGGTTGATGGAGGAAAAGAGGGGAGTCAGGTTATAGGGTTCACCAAGGCAACACGTGGTTAGGAACTAGCAGCATCCGTCTTGTCTGGTCGTTTCTACAGAAACGATTTAGTAGTTATGGGATTTGGGAAGTGATGATGGTGGGTGGGTGGGTGGGTGGTGGTGGTGGTGGTGGTGGTGGTGGTGGTGTGTGTGTGTGTTCGTTGTTCTTTTGATTTTACGTCTTTTCACTATTAGTGATAGTTAGACGAAGGGAGACAGGGAGGAATGAAGAAAAGCAGATACTTGTGTGTGTGACTAAAAGTTTGTGTTTTGTCACTTATAATGTGTATGAATATGTATGTGTGTGTGTGAATGTGTGTGTGTGTGTGTGTGTGTGTGTGTGTGTTGTGTGTGTGTGTGTGTGTGTGTGTGTGTGTGTGTGTTGTGTGTGTGTGTGTGTGTGTTGTGTTGTGTGTTGTGTTGTGTTTCCGTTTGGTGTTGTGGGATTTGGGAAGTTCTGGTTGTTGTTGTTATTGTTGTTGTGGTGGTGGGGTGGTGGCGGTGGTGGTGGTGGTGGCGGTGGTGGTGGTGCTGGGCGGTGTGGTGGTGGTGGTGGGTGTGTGTGTGTTGTATGTGTGGAAAACGCAAGTCAAGCTTTTAAACCTCGTTTTTACGCAGGAAATCACCACATTAAGTTAGAATCACTGGGAAAACTTTGAGGCTGACTTTCCGTCCTTGTTATGCAACATTTTTTGGCAAATGTACCACACACACACACCACCGAGAGGCAGGACAGAATATGAATGATGCGAGTTTGTGTTGTTCCCACTGTATTGTCATATTGATGGATGGCACATGAGGCAAGTTCTCTCTCAGGGCTTATTGATCTGTATAGATAAAGCGTGGATGATCTGTTATCGGGTATTTGTGTGTAAGCCACAGTATTGTTTCCTGCACCGTCAACTTCATAGCTTAAAGTGTTGGTAAATTTTTTTTTTTTTTTTTTTTTTTTGGGGGGGGGGGGGGAGGAAAATAAACGATAGTTAGATTTTTTGGGAAATGAATGTTGGTTTCGGTCATTTTTTTGTTTCCTTTTTTCCCTAGCTGACGATGTTTGGTTTTGTATGTGTGCTAAATGATGTACCATAATTACGAATAAAATGTATGTGTATGTGTGTGTGCCAACCAACCAACCAGCCAACCAACCAACCAACCAACCAACCAACCAACCAACCAACCAACCAACCAACCAACCAACCATCCAACCAACCAACAAACAACTAACCAACCAACCAACCAACCAGTCAGCCAACCAGCCAACCCTAGCACCAGCCAAGTAAGCAAGCAAGCAAGCAAGCAAGCAATGCAATAGTGTTGAAGAGACCTGAACTCTGTGTCAGACAAGTAATGCTATCGGAGACATGAAAAGCCTGCCAGTGTTTGTGCAGAGTTCGGCGCGGATGCCATGTCTGTAAACCTGTCAGGATTGATGATGGCACAGCCGATAGCTGCTAGCTGTTAGTTTTAGTTTGACGACTTCCTGTGAAAATGCTCACGCACATATACACTCATGCATGCGCGTACGTGTGTGCGCGTACTTACGTACATGCCCGCGCACACACGTGTACACACACATGCATGCATGCACGCATGCACGCGCGCTCGCACACACACACAAGCACGCACGCACACGCACACATACATATACTCACAGACGCTCGCACGTACACGCACGCGCGTGTACGTATGCACACACACACGTACACACACTCACACGCACACACTCACTCTCTCTCTCACACAATGCAGCATACGCATGCACACATACATACACGCACGCACGCACGCACGCACGCACGCACGCACCACACACACACACACACACACACACACACACACACACACACTCACGAGGCTAGCACACACGCACTTACACAAGCACACACTCATACAGACGCGCACACACAGAACACACAGGTAGACCATTCATAAAGATGTTTCACACAACTTACTTTCTACTGCTGTCATGAAACTTTAGAAACTTTGACTTCAGAATCTGTAGTGGCGACATGTATGCCCCTCTGCCCTGGATTGAAGACGAAACATGTAGTTGAGTGGACAGAGCGTTTGACTTCTATCTGTGTGGCTCCATGAGGTGTGAGTTCGAATCTCGGCAGCGGTGTTTGGTGTAAAGAAGCGTGGGGATTTATCTCTACGTTACGATCCACTGGATGAACGAAATGTACATACCCGCTAGTAGCATAATTTCGCTTGTTTTATCTTCTCTTTCACCTTCATCTTCACCTGTCCTTTAATCTAGTATACCGTTGGGGCACCACTGAAAATTGTGCAGCCAGCTTCCTCCGCTCCTCGCGGTTCTCAGCTGTCCGTAGTATGTCGTTCCTCTGAAGGCCAGTCCACTCTCTGATGATGTCTTCCCATCGGTTCCTCTGTCTGCCTCTTCGTCTCCCTCCTTGTACTGTGCCCTGTAGGACAGTCTTGGCCAGTCCAGATGCTCGTGTGACGGTGTCTGTTATTTTAAGGGAATCCCAGTTAGGATATTCGCCTTTTTCACATTCTGTGTGTGTGTGTGTGTGTGTGTGTGTGTGTGTGTGTGTGTGTGTGTGTGTGTGTGTGTGTGTGTGTGTGTGTGTGTATATGTGTGTGTGTGTGTGTGTGTGTTATGTGTGTGTGTGTGTGTGTGTGTGTGTGTGTGTGTGTGTGTGTGGCATTTGATGTGTTAATCCTATTTGTGGACAGTTGCATGCGTGTGAATGACTTAAAATGTAAACACTTTGATTTGTTGCTTTACAAGAGTCAAGGCTATAGAAATTCCACTCTCTTCTCTTCTTCTTCTTCTTCTTCTTCTTCTTCTTCTTCTTCTTCTTCTTCTTCTTCTTCTTCTTCTTCTTCTCATATTAATCAAGCGGCAACCAGCACATCCCCCACCCAACCCTAGAGAAGCCTAAAGTAATAAGGAGTAGACCATTAATTTCCATTGTGCCCGCCTCTCTCTCTCTCTCTCTCTCTCTCTCTCTCTCTCTCTCTCTCTCTCTCTCTCTCTCTCTCTCTCTCTCTCTCTCTCTCTCTCTCTCTCTCTCTCTCCTCCCTGTCTCTCTCTGTGTTTCTAAGTCTGTGTCTGTCTGTCTGTTTGTCGCTGTTTTTCTCTCTCTCTCTCCATCTGAGTTTCTGTCTAATTCTGTGTCTGTCTGTGTCTGTCTATCAGTCTGTTTGTCTGTTTGTCTGTCTCTGTATGTCTGTCTGTATCTGTTTGTATCTATCTGTCTGTCTGTCTGTCTGTTGTCTGTCTGTCTGTCTGTCTGTCTGTCTGTCTGTCTGTCTGTCTGTCTGTCTGTCTGTCTGTCTGTCTGTCTCTCTCTCTCTCTCTCTCTCTCTCTCTCTCTCTCTCTCTCTCTCTCTCTCTCTCTCTCTCTCTCTCTCTCTCTCCTCCCTCTCTTTCTCTCTCTACCCAAACCAACCAAACAGATCGTTAGGGTTGCCAGTAGATGAATGGAAGGTAATTACACGTTTCATTTGGAAGTGCTTAGTGCTTAGAGCCAAATCGTGATAATATGACGGGTGAGGTTGGAGCAAGCCTGAATGGTGCCTCTTGCTGTCCAGGTAAAGTTTTCTTTTTCTGTGGAGAATAAACCCCATTGCTTCTGACTTCACTCCTTTTCCACGTTATTTGAATGAGACAAATCACAGTTTTTACAGAACAAGAAAAACAAACCAGGAGACCTTAAGCATGCACCCTGTTTAAAATGATTTGCTGCGAAAATGCGAGAAAAGAAAATAGTTGCAGTGTTACTTCTTTCGTTAAAAAAAGAAAACACACACACATATACACACACACTACAACACATACACACACACACACACACACACACACACACACACACACACACACACAACACACACACACACCACACACACAACACCCACGTTTTGTTCATTGCAGTTTTCTCAAGTCTGGATGCTGCAGTTAGACTGGTGAACGTTTGAACTGAACTTAAGCTTATCCACATACCCAATCACCATCGAGTCGGATATTCATTTACAGATTCCGTTATGATAACCCAGGGAGGACCTGAAACTCTGGTTACTAAAGGAAGCAATGGTTAATGATCCCCAATGCATGTGATCAAATTGCACTCTAGTAAAAGGAATGTACACACACTCACGCACGCACGCACGCACGCACGCACACACTATATACTCACACGCGCGCGCGCGTACGTAGGCACACACACACCACACACACTACTAGCACACACAACAGACACACACACCACACACACAACAACACACACACACACACACACACAACACACACACACACAACACACACACATACAGACACACACACACACACATACACCTAACGACGCAAACATACACACATATTAAATATATATATATATATATATATATATATATATATATATATATATATATATATATATGAGTAGTGAAGAAAAACAAGTAGATTTAATCATTAAAGCTCCATTATTATTCAAAAAAATATCTCTCAAATATCATCAAAATAAAAAATAAAACAACAAACCCCAACCACTATGAATATATATCCTCAACTCCAAACACTGACAGTAAGTACGGGTAGACTGAAACACAACCCACAAGCTACTTCAGAGAACAGAAAAGGCAATGTCCGCTCCCTTGCTTGGCACAATACTGATTGCTGAATCCCACGCTGGTGCACTAGGTGCCTGATGAACCAGACACCACTTAATGACAAAGCTACAACACCCACACAAAGGCAATTGTCTGGGCTCTCTGCAGAAAGCCGTTTACAGCAGAAGGCAGTGGGGGTTCTAACGTAGTGAATGCTTGCAAGGAGTGGTGGAGTGTAGAGCTAGGCTATGTGGACGATGACCAGACTTTCAGTGCATGTCTGTGCACTGGCCAAGGACGCGGTGCGGCTAATGGCCTGATGAAGGGTCACATGGCCTGACCCCTGCCGCCTGCCTTCTCCTTCATTGGCGTGTGTGGCATGGCTGATCCAATCAGCGGCTGGGAAACATGGCAAGGAAATCTTCATCTTTGTCGTGTTTAGATAGCAAAATAATCCCTCTCTTCCTTGCTGTGCTTGCTGTGGCAGAGAAGTAAGGATCAAGGAATGGATGTTGGTGTCTTCACGATGAACGCCTAATGGACTGTTCATGCTGGAACAGCGCTGTGGGCGTTAACTGCACTGGTGACCCCCCCCCCCTCCCTCAAATGCCGCTGGTAGGCTATATGTTAAATACAGAGCTTGTGTGGGCAAGGAACCACATATTCGAATGTAGCCTGCTTCACAATTCAAATTTGAAGAATGGTGCACAAATTGTAAATTGGATGTGGTGGTATTAATTTTGTATCTGTTGTGCCAGGCACGAGGGGAGTCAGATTAATGCAGCAATACCCACATGAACACTTGTACATAAAAAACTGAGATAGCCATCTTAAATCAAAGAAACATTTTTCTTCTTTTGCACAGTGATATGATTATGCAATAGTTGCTCTCCTTGTTGGTACTTTGCTCTGCTGGATCAGTTTTTTTTCAGTACAGATAATATTATAAAACATTAGCTGAGCAAGATTAGGTCACTTTACTGGGGTTTTCTGTGACCAGGTTTAAATCAAGTGCCTCCATTGACCACTTTGCTTGATAAAGGAGGTCATCTTTTTTCATGGGGTCCTAGAAGATGTAAATGAAATAATGATGAAAACAGCTTGCGCTTGTAAAGACGGAATTATCCGAAGAGAAAAATTTGGAAAAAAAAACCGCCAGTAACTCAGAAGAGCTTACACAAAACCATGCACACTGTAACTCGAGAAATGTGCTGGAAGGCTGATGCATGTTTGAAGACTGAAGAAGCACAGAAGGAGGAAGTAACGTGCTTGGAAGCTGAAGAAGCATGCTTGAAGGCCCAACTAGTGTGCTTAGAAGCTGGAGCAGAATGTATAGAGAGCCATCCCAGTCCTTTGAAGTGACTCCAACAGCCTCTAGTAAGGAGACGGGCAAAGTGAGTGTGCCTCATCACTGACAATAAGCCAACTGGTTCCCGATACTACAGGTCAGAATGTAGATTCTCCTAGCTGGAGTATAAAACAAGAGATGGTAACAGCTTAGAAAAAAAACCCTGACCAAGAAACAGAATATGGATGAAGACAGAGAGATGTTTGCTGTTTGCCTGTTGGAGCATATTATGATTT
>CM060342.1:34149789-34159789 GCA_030674155.1 Stramonita haemastoma
TCAATATTAGGCCAACGTGGGCCAACAGCCAGAGATGCCCTACACTGCTGCTACTGGGTCACTTTGGTAGTGTTCAGTGATGTCTGTTCTGAGCCGACATATGGACACCACCTACTAAGACCTCCCACCTCCACCCCACCCCCCGTCTTTCCCGCCACCACTGACGACAGTCATAGCTTAGTCGCGGAGCCAGACTGAGTGAGGCGTCCACCCGGAGTGTGACCACACATCCTTCTAATGACATTCTCCCGTGAACCTCCAACCCTGAAGGCTTGGACACAAACTCACTACAGGCATAGAAGTATTTGGAAAACAAAACTTGAGGTTACCATGAGACCAAAGCAACCGACTCTACTGAAATAAAGACTTTTTTTTCTTTTTTTGTTTTGCATGATGATGATCAGTGGGGATGAAGATGATGTAGTGGTGTTGCTACGAAAGTACATCTGCTTTCAGGATACTTGACAGGGTTGTACTGTACTCTTCTTATTATAATATGGGAACGGATGACAAAATTGAAAAACTGCATACACACAGGGACTCGATGTAAAAAAAAAAACAACCCACATGAATGGTTATTCCATTATTCTCGAAAAAAAGAATAAGATTAAATTAATGAAATAAAATTATACAGACACCCTCAGTGCTGGTCATGTGATTTGAGCAAGACTCTCGAAATCACATCAAAATGTGCTGAATTGAGTGGTCACAGTCTTCTGAGAGAGTTCATAGCAAACTCCCTCTGGGTAGGAGCCAGCTGTGTGTGGTCATTACTCCCGATGATCCCACAGCAAATTCATTCTGGGAAGGAGCCAACCAGAATTTAAAAAAAAAAAATCCACACGACTCTCAGGATTCGAGGCAGCGACCTTCCACTCCCTACCTCAAAGTGCTAACCACAACGCTGTGGTGACTGGTCCAAGGGCAATGACATCGCTAAGTGCTGTTCAGTCACAGCCAGTGTTGCGTGCTGGCACCGACAGCGCTGCCTTGATGATGGCTTACAGGGCCTCCCCTCTGCTTCCTTTCTCTTCCCTGGCAAGTGGCGGCTGACGGGTCCCTTGCTGTCACGAAGAAATGGAAAGGGTTGATCCATCCAGGGTTGTCGTCTTTCGATACCCCCTCGTCCATTAACTTTCTGCTGCTTCCCTTGCCCGGATGCTCTAGAATGGATGACAGCTCTCAGATGGTGGGGGTGGCAGTCTGTTTATGAATGGACATGTCAGAGGTTAGAGTGGAGGATGGGTTACAAAGGGTAGGAGTGCGTTGCTGTACGGAGGTTTGATGGAGGAGATTGTGGTTGACAGTAGTAATGGGAGACATGTCAGAGGTTAGAGTAGGAGGGTAGATAGAGTGTGTTGCTGTACTGTAAGGAGTTTTGATGGAGGAGATTGTTGGTCCTTCCAGCTGTAGTAATGGAGGACATGTCAGACTTAAGAGTACAGGATGACTGGTATAGACTAAGAGTGCGTTGCTATACTACCAGTGTAAGGACTTTTGATGGAAGAGATTGTTGGTTGAAGCAGTAGTAATGGGGGCCATGTCAGATTTAAGAGTGAGGATGGTTTACAAAACTAATGGGAAGGGTGTGATGTTGTTCGCTGTGAGGGAGTGATGTAGATGGATGGAGAGACTGTGTGTTTCCAACAGTAATGACGGACATGTGAGATGTAAGAGTACAGGGTGGTCTACAAAAGTGTGTTACTATATGAACTTTGATGGAGGAGATTGTTGGTCCTCTAACAGCAGTAGTAGTAGTACTCATGCAGGAAAGACAGTTGGTAAAGATGGAGAAAGGAAAAACAGAAAGCTTTTGTGTTCAGAATATTTCACTTCAACTAGTTAGAGAGAAAGCCAAGTGAATGAAGTTGAAAGATAAATGTACTGAAGGAGTGAAGACAGAAGGGGATGGGGCAGCTGACAGGGAGGCATCAGGCTAACCCTCTGAAGTGATGACCGACAGGTGAACAGGTCACTTTTGTTTGCCTGTATGGATTTATATCAACTTAATTTTCGCAGTGCTTAATTTTTTTTTCACAACACCACGGCACTGGAATTGAGTTTTCGGGAAGATTCTGAAGTGCGTGAAGACGGAAGGGCTTGACGGCTAAGAGTACCTGCCTAACAAGTATACCGTGAGGTTCTGGGTTCGATTCCCAGCCTTGCTCTTTCTTCCATTTTTGATAAAAAAAATCGAATTGAATGTCAAATTCCTTCGGATGAAACTATAAACCGAGGCCCAGAATGCGAATGTACGCAGAATATCTCGCACACACGTTAAAAACCCGTTCTGCCTTTCGGAGGAGTGGGCCATCTCTGCTGGTAAGAATGGATGACAACATTTCAAAACTGCATGCACACAGGTGTCGTGTTAGACACCATCCCCGAAGTCGCAATGCAGCTACGTAAATGGTGGGGGTAAAAAGGGTTGCATACAAAAAGAAATGTCACCATTGGTGAACCTTGGAGTTCTAGCCTAGGAACGAAAAGAAAAAGCTGGTCAGCGTTCAGTGGTTTGACGAGAAAACAACATGACTTAGAATACACCCAACCCTTCGGCAGTAAGCTGATCATGCTGTTGGTCACATGTCTGCTATATTTCAAGTTTTGTGTAGACTAGAAGTAGCTAGCGTGTATGGATTGTTCTGTACACAATCATTTCTTGAGGAGAAAAACCTCCGAACAAGTGAAGCTAGCTTTTATCCCAAACTTTTCAGGTTCCTATTCTAGTGTCCTGTACTTTTTCTCCAAGTTCGTGACAGGAAATCACAAACACTGCTTCTTCTTTTGCTTACTTTGGCTAGAACTTTGTAGTTCACCACAGGCAAAGTTTTTTTTTTGTGTGTGTTTTGTGTGTGTATGCAACAGTTTTCCTCCCCATTAAAGTTGCCAAAGTTTGATCCCGGGAATAATGTCTACACACGACACCCCGCTGCATGGGGCTCTTTCTATTGTGTCGTCTGTTCCTCCTACCAGCACGCAGTGGCTTTATCTTCTGTGAAAGGCGGGATGGGTGTATACAAAGTTGCACAGTGTTCTTTGTAGGTGGTGTTCATGCACATGGCCCGTGTTTAGAATGTCATTTTAAAGGACAGAAGGAGGACTGGGCTCTGTACAAATGTTGGCTTCAAAGAGAAAGTGTCTTCCTAACTGGGGGTGACAACAGTGAGAATCAAACTTGTGATAGTCCTTCGGACGAGACTGTAAACAGATTTAGTGTACGACCACAAGCAGAATATCTTGCGCTCACTTTACAAACCATTCCACCTCCAGGGACAGTAGGTTGTGCGTGCTTGACACAAATTTGGGCGACAAAATTGCAAAACAAAAACAAACATGCATGTACGTGGTGTCATTTTAGACATCATCCACAATGTCGAATGCAGCCGGCCTTTCTTAATGGTGGGTGAAAGGTCACATATGCAAAATCTCACCGTTGGTGAACTTCGAGGTTCTAGCCAAGGAAGAGAAAAGAGACAAATAACTCTTCCCCCCACCCCCCAAATAAAAACATAAACACCAACCTCCCCCCCCCCCACACACCACACACACACAAATGGTGACTCTTTGATCCAGTGTCAACCCTCCTACTTACAAAAGCAAGCAGACCGACTCCTTGCAAACAACTGCAATAGTTCAGCGCCATGTGTAGTATCTTTAATTAATGAGTCCTATTTTCGTTATGGGTACAAAGTGTTCTAGTAATTGCACATATCTGGTACAAGAAAGTAAACGTTACATTGAAACTGCTTAAAATACGTCCTTATTATCTAGATGTAAGTATGTGAACACAGCTAAACAGTATAAAGATACTTATTATCAAATAAAAAAAATCATGGAGACTGCAAACATAAACTGAGCACTTCCAGCTTGACCAGAAAAATCCTTCGGTCTGATTTATTTTAACGCACTCCAAGACGATGGGAGGGGGGTTGGTTATATTGGCACTTAAAGACAAAGACACACACTGGAGACTGCAAACAGGGGAAACCAGTTGCCTACGCAAAGATCTCACCATTGGTGAACCTCGGAGTTCAAGACAAAGAAAGAAAAAGGATGATTAGACAGTAGAAAATGCATGCTGGACACATAATAGGGAAAAAAAACTTCAAGCAGACACTGGGTATTCTTTCTGTGTCATTCTTCTTTTTTGAGTTTAGACACAATGCTTGTTCCCGTTTTAGACTTTCTAAATCGGACCTGAGGTCAGTCGTTTGTCTTATGACGAGATTCAAATGGAATACCTTCCAGGCAACGTTTGCTAAAAAGGTACATTGCATGTGTAATTAACCGAACGATTTCAAATGTTCTTATGCGAATCACCAGGATAGTTCGTGCACTAATGCAGACTGATTTTTTTTCTCTTTCTCTTATTACAAACGTGGCATGCGCACGCACGCATGCGCGCGACCCCCCCCCCCTCTCCCACACACACAGCAGAGAGAGAGAGAGAGAGAGAGAGAAGAGAGAGAGAGAGAGAGGGGGGGGGGGGCAGGCATGGAAAAGCAAAACAAGAAATACCTCGACAAATACACCACCGAAGAGAAAGAATCAGAATACATTCCACCGGTCAGCTACATGAAATAGCGTGCTTGAAGGCTGTAAACTGACCACTTAAGACACTGCAATGGTCCTCTGTGATCAGAATGAATGGCCTGTAAATCTCTCCCTCCAGGTCTTGGTCTTAACGAGTAGGGGTTTTGTACTGCCCCAGTGCTCAGTGATGTTCATAAGGACCTACGCTGGCGTGCAGATTGCCTGTACCAGTGTGAACATCATGTATTATGTATATACATCTGCAATGGTGGTCAGGCCATTTAGAGAAACACTGTCAGAGTACTGTCTACGATGGAGATATCATACCATTCGACACTGGGGCTCCAATGCTAGCAAATACTCGTGGCACTCTTAAAGACGCCAAGAAGTCGGCCAGTGTATGATAATTCCCACAGAAATCTAACCCTGACTGGCTTTAGTCACCTAAGCCTGTTGTGATAGCCAAGATGGCTGCCTAAGTGTATGGTTTTGTTTCCTCTGTAGAAAGAGGTAGGGAAGTGGTGCTGCATAATTAAATACAACAAAACAGACTTACAGGGTTAGATGAAGTTGGTTGTTAATTCTTGCGAATTTATTGTAGACCGGAACGGCGTGCAGTGATTCAGCAGAGGTGCCAGCTTGTGGTTCTTCTTCATAAGTTACTGAATCCATAACCAATTCAGGGTCACTAGAATAGTTAACAGAATGGATCTTCATTTTTTTCAGAAATTTTTCAACAATACACAGATTTCACAAGCACTACAAAAACCAAGTTATACACAATTTAAAACAAGCCAAGAAAAGCAGGGTCTAGAAAACTCTATTATAGCTAGTGCTAGATTCCTGATAGTGATGGGCGTTGCCGACACAGCGAGAGGCGATATGATAAACGTCTGGACAGTAGTTCGGCTAGCACGAACTGGCAGTAGGGGCTGCGCGTGGTTCTCGTGTGCATATAGTGGAGGGATGCAGGAAATGAGCAAGAATTATAACATAGCCCCGAGGTTGGAGGGTCAGGCCCGTGATATGACGCTTATCTGAGACATGGGTTGGAGTCCTGCCTTACCTTCCAGAGTAAAAGACTCTTCTCCAGGGTTTGATACAAGCTCTGATCCCATTCTCCCCCCACCCTCCCTAAAGTTCTTCAAGTAATGATACACATTGTGGTCTCGAGTACTCACGCAGACACACCATCTACTGTGCCCTTTGAACCACTCCACTGATATTTTTGTTGTTGTTGAAGGACAGGTCAGTATGGCTAGTGGTATGGATGACACGAAGTTTTCTTTCATGCAGTCTGGGACCTGGAAAGTGATGGGCTTTTAACTTGTACAAGATGCTGACATAAGTCACAGAAAGAAAGTTCCTGTGCAGGGTTTCACAGCCCTATGTATTGTCTTTCAGTTTTACACACACACACACACACACACACACACACACACACACACACACACACACACACACACACACACACACACACACACACACACACACACACACACACACACGTATACATACTTATATTGATTCTCAGCGAAAAAGTATGTTGATTAAAAACAGAAATACATCAGAATGATTGTAGATAGACCTGTGCATTTCATTAAAACTTTATCCTTTGCAGATAGAGCTGTGCATTTCATTAGAACTTTATCCTTTTTTTTTCCACAAGCAGTTTAGGCTCTTGTCCCAAAAATGCATATCAAGCAACAGTTGGCACTGGGAGGTTAGACAGGGAGATTTGGTAAACAGCACACACTGAAGGCCAAACCCATTGATTTTGCCATAAACGGCTTGTTGGCAGTTTTGCCTGACATCAGAGGTTTACTGCATGAAGAAAAAAGATGGACATAGATTGAAAAGGGGAGGGAGGGGGGATTTAATATTCCCAAAGATAACACGTGTGACCGACATTCATCTTTCTTCGTTTAATCAAAGCAAGTGCTTGGTTCTGGTGTAGACTGACCCGCGTTTTCTGAACTCTTACAATGGACATAATGGCTGAGTGGAGAGAGCGTTTGGCGTCTGTCATGTAGGTCTATGGGTTCGGTGACGTTCTGTGTTCTGTGTTCTTGGCAGCAGCCACTGCTGAATGAACAGTTGCGATTTTTACAACCTCCTGGGTCAGTTTGAATTGTAGGCCTCCAGATGTCTTTATTACTTTTATGTTGATACGCTTGCAGAATTATATGAGATATAAAGATACTTTAATTCATGTCAGTATTTGTTTAATTAAAAAGTTTATAAAAAAAGCCCAGTAAAGGTGTCCCATAACGTATGCGGTTGTCGGTGAGCGAGGTCAGAGACCTCAGCTTCTCTAGGGGCCAGCATGTTGAGGGCGGCGCCCATCTCCTCTCCCTCGCTGCTTTACCTTCCCTGTCCCCAACAACGGCAGGTACCCATTTATAGCTGGGTGAAATGGAGGAACTGTACTAAAGCCAAGGCTACCAAACGGTCACCCATTCACTTCGTAACCAGCTCGACGCTGCTTAACCTTAGCTTGCGGAAAGCGCGTATTCTGACCGCTAAGCTATCCTGTCCTCCGTTAATTACGAAAACCAAACATACCCAGCATGCATACACCATGGACCTGGAGAGGGATGGGCTCCACCAGATTCTATTTGACTAAGAAGCACTGCCCAAAACTGTTCAGGGCCATGGTCCAACGACTGTTCACTATATAAGGGAGAGGGAAGAGAGGCGGACCACAATATTGGTGATGTTTATCTCTTACCAAGAGAGCGGGGGACTCCTTTCGCTTGATGGATGTGAAGTTTGGGGAAATGTTTTCGAGACTATTGATCTCTAAAGCATAGCTGCTCAGCTCAAAGTAAGAAAGAAAGAAAGAAAGAAAGAGAGAGAGAGAGAGAGAGAGAGAGAGAGAGAGAGGAGAGAGAGAGAGAGAGAGAAGAGAGGAGAATGAATGAATGAATGAATAATCTTTATTTTTCAAGGGTAACAGAGTAAGTATTACATACTTTTTTTTCATCCGGCCCTTGCCCTGATCAGGGAATAAAGCTAAGAAACCCCTCCCTACCCCTATATACCAGCATCACCACCAGCAGCAGTTCAACCAATATTTTAACAGAAGAAAACGGGATACATTCAACAAAACGCGTCATCCTATCTGGATACACTGATAATTATTTAAACAAACGTGTGTGTGTGTGTGTGTGTGTGTGTGTGTGTGTGTGTGTGTGTGTGTGTGTGTGTGTGTGTGTGTGTGTGTGTGTGTGTGTGTGTGTGTAAGTGTGTGTGTGTGTGTGTGTGTGTATGTGTGTGTGTATGTGTGTGTGTGTGTGTAAGCGGGAGACAAGCAAAGTAGGCATAAAAGGGGAAAAACCAGATAAAAAAACAAAAAAACATAAAAACCCTTTAAACACAAGAGATACATGAAAACACATTTCTATATTCAAATGGTAAGAATACATTTTGAATCCAACATAACAACCAAAACACTCCTCTCCATAATACGTCTAGGATAGAATAATTTATGTGAAGGTGGAAGTTGGAGGGGAATGGAAGGGAAGGAAGCAAAGAGAGAGAGAGAGAGAGAGAGAGAGAGAGAGAGAGAGAGAGAGAGAGAGAGAGAGAGAGAGAGAGAGAGAGAGAGAGACCCCCAAAAACATCGTCATCAAAACAAACCAGTCAACAAAATTTTTCAAAAGACTCACACTTCCATAAAAAAATAACTATCATCAATGAAACCTAAAAACTCAAAATTTGACCAAACCTAACAAGGAAAAGAAAGCCCGGGAGAGAGAGGAAGAGAGAGAGAGAGAGAGAGAGAGAGAAGAGAGAGAGAGAGAATGGATGTGGGGTGTGTGTGTGTGTGTGTGTGTGTGTGTGTGTGTGTGTGTGTGTGTGTGTGTGTGTGAGTGAGTGACTGTATGGTGTATACAGTGGTGAGTGTGTGTGAACTTGTGTTGCTATGGTTGGAGACAGCTGTAGCGTTGGGGGTGTGTGTGTTGGTGGGGGAAGGAGCAGAACGGGTCTGGAGACTGTTTACAACATCTTTCTGGTTGTAACCAGAACTGTTGTGGACTTTGATAGTGTGTTCAATCAATCAATCAATCAATCAATCAATCATCAATCAATCAATATCAATCAAATTTTTTATTTCCAGATGGTACATTGAGTAAGCAGCGATCTGCTTTTTTCCATCAAGCCATCTATCTAAAGAAAAGAAAAGAAAAAAATCAAAACAATAGCAAAAATCAAATCCAAAACAAAACAAAAAGCCAACAAAATACAAAGCAGAAAATCCCTAGCAAACAATAAAGCCAACAAAAGAAAGAAAAGGGGAAAAAGCAAACAAACAAATAAAACAACAACAACAAACATTTCACCAACATTAATTTGCTAACATGATTTCAACAACTTTTAAAAAACTATGCCTATAAATAATACAAGCAACTACTATAACAACAACCAAAAGAGAAAAAAAAAAAAAAAAAAATAGATTAAAAAAAAAAAAAATATTTTTTTTTAAAAATCTACTCAAAAGCCATACACACATATGCACATACACCCACACACCCACACACCCACACATACACACACCCGTACATACACACACACACACACAACACACACACACACACACACACACACACACACACACACACACACACACACGGTTTGCGCTCATCCACTCAGCTCGTATACTCGTAGGTACATGCACACATTTAAAGTCTTTTTAAAAATCATATAGTGTCCAAAAAAAAGAAGAAAAAAAGAAAAAAGAAAAGAAAACCACACACACACACAAAAAAAACAGCTTATATCAATTACAATGTAACCAAAAAACATTATTTAAGACTAAATAATAATAATATAATAATAATAATAATAATAATAATAATAATAAAAATAAAAAATAAAATAAAAATAAATAAATAAATATACAACTGGTTCTGGTTCTATGTCCTTACCCTCTTTCCTTCGTTCCATTTTTTCTTCCTTTCATGCTCTACTGTCCTCCCTTCTTTATTATTTTTCTTTCCTGGTTCCTTACGTTCTTTCCTTATATTTGTATTTCTTTTTCTGTCATCCTTTTTTTCTATCTTCTTTGTTCTATCTATCTATCTATCTATCTATCTATCTATCTATCTATCTATCTATCTATCTATCTATCTATCTATCTATCTATCTATCTATCTGTCTGTCTGTCTGTCTGTCTGTCTGTCCTATCTTCTTCTATCTATATCTATCTATCTATCTATCTATCTATCTATCTTTATCCTATCTACTCTATCTATCTATCTCTATCTCTCTACTCTCTCATCTCTCTCTCTCTCTCTCTCCTTCTCTCTCTCTCTCTCTCTCTCTCTCTCCTCTCTCTCTCTCTCTCTCTCCTCCTCTCTCTCTCTTCTCCCTCTCACCTCTCTCTCTGTCCCCCCCTCTCTCTCTTCCCCCCCCCCCTCTCTCTCTCCTCCTCTCCTCCCTCTCTCTCTCTCTCTCTCTC
>CM060342.1:34164789-34167289 GCA_030674155.1 Stramonita haemastoma
ACCCAGTTTGAATCTACACTACAGAGGTTTCTTGAAATTAACTAATCGTAAAAAAAAAAAATCAACAAATTCGTATTACATTCTTCTCATATCTAATATTATCCCTAATGAATGGAAAATGTTATATAAAAATGACATGAGTAGTATTTATTCCCTCGAAAATAAAAACTAAGAATTGATATCGCTTGCTTGCTTTGTTTGTTCGCTTTTGCTTTTTGCTCTGATCTCTCTATCTTCTCCTTCAATTCGTTCTTCTCTACTCTCTCTTCGTCTCACCTCTCACATCTCGTTTGTCGTCTCTCTGTCTTCTTCTTGTCTCTCCCTCTCTCTTCCTAGTGCATCATGCAGATATGCATAAATCTGAACATTATAGGGACATCAGTGATGCACAGGTGCTGTGTGCCATTATGTAAGCTATTCATGCTGCTTTGTGTATGTGTTGTGTTGTCAGTATTAGAATGTGTGGCTAAACGTCTACAGTAAAATAGAGGGGACAGCCCATCTTTATTTTGTTTTACTTTGGGGGGGATAACTCAGTGATCAGAGCGCTCGCTTACCACAGCTAAGTTAGCAGCATCGAGTCATGGTTAATGATGGATAGGTGACCGTTTGCGTGTCCTCGCTTCAGTACAGTTCCCCACTTCACCAGCTGTAAGATGGTACATGCCCTCTTTGGGTCAGGGAAGGTAAATGCCGCGATGAGAGAGATGTGGCGCCTCATATGCTGGCCTGGAGAAGCTGAAGTCTCTTGACGCTCGTTTCCTAGTCCACATAGGTTACCTCTGCCTTTAACTTGGAGTTGTCTATACATTCTGAAATGTCGCTGCTCGACAAGAATGAGCTATGTAGAGGATAAGTCTTTTCTCCCTGACTGTGTTTCTGCTGTGACGTTACTGCATGCTGTTGTCTGTTCTGTGCCCCTTTTCCAGTTAAGCAGCAGGACGCAGAGCTCCTTAACAATGGTTCCACTGAGATCTAGCACACATTGATGAATCTTTATTTTGCTTCTAGTGGTGCATAGCATAATGGTGCACATGAGAGAGAGAGATGGAGCATGTGAGAGAGAGAGAGAAGTAGAGAGGATGGAAGAGTAGAGATAGAGTTTAATGAGAGAGAGAGAGAAGGGAGAAGAGACGGGGATGAGAAAGGAGAGAGAGAGTGAGTAGAGGGATGAGAGAGAGAAGGGAAATGTGCAGATGACGATGCAGTGACGATGAGGAGAGAGTTGGGGAGAGAGAGAGGAGGGACTGATGAGTCAGAGTAGATGAGACGAGAGATGAGTATTGTAGAAGACGTAGTGGAGAGCAGAGAGAGAGAGAGGGAGGGTAGAGAGGAGAGGGGAGAGTCGAGGAGTGGTGAGGAGATATGAAGAGAGAGAAGCGGAGGGAAGAGAGAGGGACGAAGGAGATGAGCAGGGGTGAGAGAGCGGAGGAGAGAGAAGAGTGGAAGGGAGTGAGTATGGTGAGGTGAGTGAGAGGAGGTGGGGAGAGACGGCAAGCAGATAAGAGAGAGAGGAGAGAGAGAGAGAGAGAGAGGAGAGAGAGAGAGAGAGGAGAGAGAGAGAGAGAGAGGAGGAGAGAGAGAGGAGGAGAGAGAGAGAGATGAGAGGAGAGAGAGAGAGAGAGGAGAGAGAGAGAGAGAGAGAGAGAGAGAGAGAGAGATTGTGTTTTCAGTCAGGATGATCTATTGTGCATCTACCTTTTCTAAAGCCAGCTTGATTTATTGCAATGATGCTGTCTTTTCACCAAAATGCAGTTGACGTTTTGGGGCATTAGAACTCCGAGGCTCAACAATAGTAAACTTCTGCGTATGCGATCAGTTTTGCCCCCAGAAAGGTGGCTATTTTGAAACTTCGGAGAACCCTTGCGACTTAAATACCATTGACGCATTTATTGACTCACTGTCACTCCCTCTCGCTCTCTCCTGCATTCCTGTATGTTCTTCTGTCTGTCTGTCTGTCTGTTCTGTCTGTCTGTCTGTCTGTCTGTCTGTCTGTCTGTCTGTCTGTGTTGTCTGTCTGTGAAGCTGGCTGAGGGGACTGTGGAGTGTCAGAGGAGTTTAGCCAGGCTTCCCTGTCATGCGCACTGTCCTCCCTGTCTGTCACTGCCTCCTGTCTTTTTTTCTGCATCATCATCCCTTTTCCAAACATCTCCTCCCTTTCTCTGCCTGCATTTCTTTTTGAAACAGATTATAGATTTGGTGGTTTCTCACAAGCTGGTCATGGGATGACAAGCACACACAAATACATGTGTGTGTGTGTGTGTGTGTGTGTCTGTGTGTGTCTGTGTGTGCGCGTGTGTGTCTTCCTTTTAACGTGTATCCACTAAAAAGTGATTTTAGACAAATGATTGGGAAGGAAAAAAAATGAATGTCGGTGTGTTTGTGTGGACAGGTGAATGGAGGATAGTAGAAAAAAGACAGGTCTATCAGAAACCGCTTGAACTATACATACAAAAAAAGAACAAATAGAAGCAAGTAAGTGCGTGCATGTGTGCGTGCG